>JAOQMP010052963.1:0-10907 GCA_027563575.1 Erythroxylum pedicellare | reverse complement strand
CCCCCCCCCCGGAGGAGGAGTGGTGAAACAAAGAATATTATGTGTTGTGTGTTGTATTTGTTTTTCTTGTTTAGTAGTTAGAGATTCATGGTTATGAAATAAACTTGATCAGGATTAGAAATGCATAATATGAGTGAATGAATATACTTGCATGCTTAGGCCGATTGACTTGGATCTTAATTAAAATGACGTTATCTTGTTATGATAGATGAATTACACTTTTTATTTTATAAAATTTGAGCCCTTTTGAAATATTTAACACCATAGGCTTTGCTGAGAGTGTTCTTTCATATTCAAGAGACTCTAGACCTTGCTTGTAAATACTATTTAGGATCACACAATCTTATGCAAACAATAAAATGATGAAGGCAATTACGATTAACCCTTTTTAATTAAAAAGCCACTATAATTTGATCCTTAGTGAGCCCCATTTGACCTTAACATGAACCATTTCTTCTTTAAACCCAAAATGTGAGCCTTAACCTTAATTATTTAACCTTTTCATCATACCTACGGTAAGGCCCCAAATTATACCGAAGTTGGAATGTTAGATGTTCATAAAAGTACATGTATGATAGGTGTTTAAAATTATGAGATGATTGAGAATTACATCTGACTTGAATTTTGGTTTAATGGATCCTACTTAGTGAATTAGAATTAATTGATACCATTAGAGAATTAAGGTATTAAAATGTGCATTTGGACTAGGAAAATTGTCAAGTGGCAAGATAAGTTAGCACATAAAAATTGGAATGACTAAGCCTATAAGTTAGTGACGTTTGGAATAGTTGATGCATTGACAAATGGAATAGTTAATAAATTGACAAGTGGCAGCAATAAGTGTGTGACAAATGGTTTAATATATTGGTGACATTTGGTATCTCCAATATGGGATAGATGAAGGACATGTATATTGACATATATTGTTACAACTTGATGACACCTAGCATTGGATGAGGTAGGTTTCTGCTGCAGATATTTTTATTTTGCTCATTCTTCACTATCTTGAACCCTGTCTACTGAAACTCTCTCATTTCCTCTCAACTTCTGGAGTTTTTACTTTATTTTGGGGTCATCAATGCTTAAGAATCTTTGTAAGTTACAGCATTAAGAAAACTACTTTATAGTACCTTTTATGTTGTTATCATCTTAGTGTTAACATCATCTTACATCTACCCAGATTTAAGAAGTATATTGGTTGCATGAAGGGATGGATTACTTGGTTCTTTGAATAAGGAACTTGAATTTAATCAAGTAAAGGAATTCTAAACTTGATAGCATGTTGAGATATGAGTTAGATGATGATTGAAATAAATAGAATATGTACTGAATTGATGATGAATTAATGTTTGGAACATAATAGTTGTTAATAGCTTTTACATTGAATTTTTATTTATGAAATATTATGGATTATGATATGTTTAATGAATAATTTTTGAATTGGTTTGGACATGAATTTGATGTGGAATTAAGGCATGAATAAGGTGGAGCTGAAGTGGAATTGATGAATTATGGTGAAGGGGTGTTAAAGGTATATGAAGGAGTTAAGTTTTGGAAGTAGTTTGAAGGTTGTGGGTAAGTGAACCTTCGGTTCATTTATCACATGATCATGGGAATTATAAGGCATATTCCCATGGTCATGGAAAAGGATTAGGAAGGTTAAAAACTTGGTTTTGTGAAATAGTTGACATATATAAGGTTAAGGCACTTAAAAATGGTTTAATTGAACTTAATTGAGGTTGAAAATGAACCTAATTAATGGTAGATTAATTAAGTAATAATTCATTTAGTTATGGATTGTTAACTGAGGTAATTACTTAAGAAATAGGTGGTTAGTGAATAATGTGTATTTATGGTGTGCTCGAGGATGAATGAGTCCTTGTGAATACAAATGTGTTTCAAATGAGTTATATTATGTGAATTGATTATGATTGTTTGTGAATTTGGAATTTGTGTAATTATATGAAATGCATAAATACATAAGGTATTTAATGGTATAGTATTACATATGTTTATGCTTATAAGGTATGTTAATTTTGTTTGGATGTGCATGACATGTTCAATTTGAGGAAAAAGGGAATAAAGACATATGTTGCACACATCTTTTGTATAAGATTCTGAAATCTGAAATGGTTTGTTTTAAAAATGCCAAGTCCTAGTCGTGAGTAAATAGGCATGCCTATAAGGGTTTACAGCTCCTTCTCTAACTTAACACTAAGGAGTCCACTGATTATAGACACTACAGTGTCCCTTTATTATTGACACTGTGATGTCCCCTAATTTAGAGACATTAGTCTCTTCTGTTTTAGATACTAATCATGGTATCTTCTATTCTGGTCCCATTACCTACTTCTATCGAAAGGATTAGCAAGCTAACTTGTTTTGTGTTATGATATATGTTCAATTATGATATAAGCTAAGTTTAGTTATGATACAACTAAAATTCTATTATGATATAATCAAGTTCTATTCTGATATAAGTCATACTTTAATATGGAATGATTATATCCTATTCTGATATTCAAATTTGATATTTGTATTTTGTTTTGATATTTATGAGTTTTGTTTTGATGTGAGAATACTCTGAATCTATATCCATCAAATTATGTTTTGAAGTATAATGTTTGGATTACTTTGTAATTTGAACTATTAAACTTAGTATGTGAATTGACATGATATAGTGCATGTGGATGCTAAGCGAAGAAACAATCGCCAAAATTATATCTTGTTTAGTTACCCCACTAAGCTATATGCTTAGCATGTTAGTTTTACCTCCGTGTAGATTATGATAAGAAGGTTAAAGACTGGGACAAGGACTATCGCAGTGGCCAATGAAGAATGGGCTCTGTTTTGGAATTTGTTTTGTTTTGAGAGATGTATATTTGAGTTTTTGAGTTGTATTTCACAATATAAGACAGTTTGTATTTTGTTTAATGATTTGTAATAACCTTATTATAGGATGGATTATGTTTAAGGCATTTATTTTGATAAGTTCATTATATATGATGTAAGTTATAGATTATTTACAACAACATCTAACGATATGTGATGTATATTTGCTTGAGTTTTTTGGAAATGCATGTAAAGAATGTTTAGTACTTTTTGGATTGTTTCGATTCTATTTTATGTAGCATCTGCATATCCTCTCAAGAGGTATATGGATCTTACATCGTTTGGTATTAGAGTATGGTTTAGGAAATTTTGGTTGAACTAGTGCTTAGCTATTGCTTATACTTGAATGTAGGAGTTGTGTTTGGGCTAATACGGTTTGTCCCATGTTTTGATTTTAGACTTAAGTATGGAAATATCTCGTGAAGCTATTAATGAGGTTATGGAGAGTAATAATCCTGCATAATCCTGTCCATCTATATCGGGACCCTTTGGGGTCAATCGAGGTGAAGCTAAAGTACCATCACCTCCACCTCCAACTCAAACGGAGGCTTTAGTTAAGATGTCGTAAGATATGATGACTTTGTTACATTGTATGATCATGCCCAAGGCTCCAATTGATCAGTTGCAGAAGTATAGAGCTAAGGAATTTACTGGAATATCTCTAGAGGAGTTTGAAAGGGCAAAATTCTAGTTGTAGAAGGTAAAAAGGATGCTAGATGAAATTAGTTGTCCACCAAATTAGATGATGCATTGTGCTTTCTCTCTTCTTTAAGGAGCAACCTATGAGTGGTGGAAGTTTGTTTTGAGGAATCCTTAATTACCGGAGCTTTTAAGTTGGGATTTCTTTTCCCAAGAGTTTAAAGACAAGTGTGTGACCAAAGCTTATAGAAAGGAGAAGTGGAAGTAGTTTCTAAACATGAAGCAGAGAAACTTGTTTGATGCTAAATACGACAGGGAGTCTAATCAACTCAGCAAGTATGCACTTAAACCTATACTTACTAATGAATTCTAGTGTCATCAATTTGAGGATGGTTTAAATGACTTGATCAAAGAACATCTAGCACCATTCACTCTCTTACAGTAAGTGAGTTACCATCAACTAGTGCAAGTTGCTATTAAGATAGATAAGCAAGAAATGGTGAAGAGAGAAAGGTTTCAACAAAGGGGTTTTGCTAGAGGATGTTAGTCTTCGGGTAAGCGAAGTCGTGAAGGTGTTTTCTCTACACCTGAATTTACTCAGAGGTTTGTAGCTAAAGGAAACCGACAAAACTTTCCCTCATCAACCGCTTCTGGTAAGGGTTCCTCTATGAGCTAAGATTCTGGTATTCCGAAGTGCCCTCATTGCTCCAAACACTATTGAGTTTCTTATAGGAGAGCTATGGGTACATGTTTTTGTTATGGTAGCACTGAATATTTGATAGCCAACTGTCCTATGAGATAGCCTCAGATGTCACAAGCTAGTAGAGAGGTTTCTCATGCATCTGCTAAAAATAGAGGACGAGGTAGAGGTTGTACAGGATCTAGTTAAATTAGACCTAATTCGAGTACTCATTTAGAAAATGTTGATCGACCTTCTATATGTTCTGCTCCAACTTGAGCTTAGGCTTTAAAAGCTTGTGAGGATCAGGATGCACTTGAGGTTATTAAAGGTACTATTTCTCTTGTTGATTCTAAAATACTTACTTTGATTGATCCTAGATCCACTCATTCTTATATTTGTGTTGAAGAAATATCTTATAATGAGATGCCTATAGATCATTTAGACTATGGCGTTCATATGACTAGTCCTCTGGGTAGTAGTGTGTTGGTTAATCAGGTTTATAGGAACTGTCCTATTATGATCCAAGGAAATGAGTATGTTGCAGATTTGGTTAAATTTCTTTTTTATGAATTTGATTTGATTTTGGACGTGGGTTGATTATCCAAGCATCAGGTAATGGTTGGCTATAGTGCTAAGATAGTTGTGCTTAGAAAGCCTGATCAACATGAAATAATATTATATGGCATTCACACTAGTTCTCTGGCTAATGTGGTATCTACTATATAAGCTCGAAAGTTCCTTCGAAAAGGATGTGAAGCTTATCTAGTTTTTGTGATTGATTTTGAGAAAAAGAGTGTTAAACTGCAAGATATTCCAGTGGTGAGTGAATTTCCAAATGTGTTTCCTGAGGGTTACCCAGAATCCCTCTTGAAAGGGAAGTGGAGTTGTCTATTGAAGTTATGCCTGGGACTGCTCTTATATCCAGAGCATCGTATAGGATGGCTCCCACTAAATTGAAGTAGTTGAAAGTGCAGTTGTAAGAGCTTTTGGATAAAGGGTTCATTCGACCCAGTGTCTTACCCTAAGGAACACCATTTTTGTTTGTTAAGAAGAAAGATGGTACTCTCTAGATATGAATTGATCACAAAAAATTGAACAGAGTTATAGTGAAGAATAAGTATCCATTTCCAAGGATAAAAGATTTATTTGGTCAATTGAAAGGTGCAGGAGTATTTTCAAAGATATATCTGCGATCAGGACGCTATTAACTTCTGGTAAAGGATATGGATGTTCTGAAGACTGCATTCAAGAACCGTTATGGACATTATGAATTCTTGGTAATGCCATTCGGGTTAATTAATGCTCCAGCTGCATTCATGGATATGATGAATAGTGTTTAGGCCCTACTTGAACTAGTTTGTAGTGGTGTTTATATAAGATATCGTAGTCTATTCTAAGAATGAACATGACCATATTTAGCATCTCTGGATTGTGTTACAAACCCCACAAGAAAAACAATTGTATTCCGTGCTGAGTAAGTGTGATTTTTGGCTTTAGGAGGTATCTTTTCTAGGATATGTTGTCTCTTCTTAAGGGATAAAAGTTGATCCTAGTAAGATTGAAGTAATTGTTAATTGGAAGTCGCCACGAAATGTGACTCAAGTGAGAAGTTTTCTGGGTTTGGCAAGTTACTATCACTGGTTTGTGAAGGGATTTTTAGTGATAACATCCCCTTTGATTAAATTGTTATAGAAAGGAGTGAAGTATGAATGGTCTGATAAATGTCAAACTAGCTTTGATCAACTAAAGAGAATGCTTATTGAAGCTCTTGTGTTAGCTCAACCTATTCTATTAAGGAATATGTTATATATAGCGATGTGTCTAGAAATGGTTTGGACTGTGTTCTAGGATGGAAAAGTAGTTGCATATGTTTATAGGTAATTAAAACCTCACAAGTAGAACTACCCTACACATGATCTAGAACTTGCAGTAGTAGTGTTTGCCTTGAAAATTCAGTGATACTACTTATATGGTGAAAAATGTAGGATCTTCACTGATTATAAGAGTTTGAAGTATTTGCTTACCCAGGTGGAGCTTAATCTGAGACAATGACTTTGGTTGAAATTTTTTAAAGATTATGGCTGTATTGTGGATTACCATCTAGGTAAGGCTAATGTCATGACTAATGCCTTAAGTCAAAAGACCACTTCAACTTTATTAGTGAAGCAAGGTGAATGGGGACTTATATATGATGAAGCTTTAATGGCTCAATTAAAAGCTAGGCCTACCTTGAGATAAGAAATTTTTGATGCCCAAAAAGTTGATGATAACTTGCAACAACTTATCTTGGCTACTCGGGAAGGTAAACAACTTGATTTTTTTATAAAAGGAGATGGTGATTTTTATTATTTTGTATGTGATAGCAAATGATGAATTGAAAAGTAAAAGTTATTGTTTGAGACCCATAATATTTTCTTTACTATGCATCTTGGTGGAAATAAGATGTATCAAGATCTGAAGTAGCATTACTAGTAGTCAGGTATGAAATAGGATGTTATAGACTATGTGTCCAAATGTTTCACATATCAGTAAGTTAAAGTTGAACACTAGGTTCCATTTGGTTTGTTACATCCTATTTCGATTCCTCAATAAGAATGAGATAATATTACCATGGATTTTTTTACTGGAGATCCTCTTACTCAAAGGAAATATGATGCTATATGGGTGATTATGGATAAGTTCACTAAGTCTGCTCACTTTCTGCCTGTTTGTCCTGATTATTGATTGGATAGGCTAGTAGATATATATGTGAATGAGATAGTAAGGTTACATAGGGTGCCACTATCTATTATTTCTGATCGTGATCTTTGATTTACTTTGAGATTCTAGAAAAGTCTACAAAATGCATTAAGTACTCAAGTTAACTTTAGTACTACTTTCCATCCTCAAACAGATGGATAATTTGAACGGGTTATCAAGATATTACAAGATATGCTTTGGGGTTATGTGTTAGAATTCCCAAGAAGTTAGGATAATTATCTTGCTCTAATGGAGTTCACTTAAAGCAACAGTTATCAGATTAGTATCGGCATGGCACCATATGAAGCTTTATATGGTAGGAAGTGTAGAATTTTGATGTGTTGGGTAGAATTAAGGAAAATAAAATGATCGGGCCCGATATTGTGAAAGATACTGAAGAAAAAGTTCAAGCTATTTGATAAAGATTGAAAGCTACTAGTGATAGGAAGAAATCTTATGCTGGCCTAAAAAGAAGAAATATTGAGTATCAGGTAGGAGATAAGATATTCTTGAAAGAATCATTATGGAAACACATACTTTAGTTTAGGAAGAAAGGTAAGCTTAGTCCACAATACATCAGTCATTATAAGATTCTTAAGAAAGTTAGACCAGCAGCTTATCAATTAGCTCTTCCTAGAGAGTTGGCCAAGTTACATAATGTGTTTCATGTTTCGATGTTGAGAAGATATTGGTAAGATGATTCACTTAAGATTTTTGCGCAAGAAATTCAAGTACAACCAGATTTGACTTATGAAGAAGGGCCTGTGTCTATTTTAGCCAGAGAAGTTCGACAACTCAGGAATAAGCAAATGCCATTGGTGAAAGTACTCTGGCAACATCATGGACTCAAGGAAGCAACATGGAACTGAAAGAGACCATAAAGGCTTAGTATCCTTAACTATTTTGATTAAATATGAATTTCAGATGAAATTTTTTTAAAGGGGAGAGAGTTGTAAGGCCCCAAATTTGTACCCTAGTTGGAATGTTACATGTTCATAAAAGTACATGTATGATAGGTGTTAAAAATTATGAAATGATTGAGAATTGCATTTGACTTGAATTTTGGTTTAATAGATCTTACTTAGTGAATTGGAATTAATTGATACCATTAGAGAATTAAGGTATTAAAATGTACATTTGGACTAGAAAAATTATCAGGTGGCAAGATAAGTTGGCATATGAAAATTGGAATGATTAAGCTTATGAGTTAGGGACATTTGGCATAGTTGATGCATTGACAAATGACATAGTTAATAAATTGATAAGTGGAAACAATAAGTTTGGGAAAAATGGTTTAATATATTGGTGACATTTGGTAGCTTCAATATTGGAAAAATGAAGGACATGCATACTGACATATGTCGTTACAACTTGATAACACCTAGCATTGGATGAGGCAAGTTTTTTTCTAGAGAAATTTATGATTTATTCATTCTTCACTATCTTGCACTCTCTCCACAAAAAATCTCTCATTTCCTCTCAAATTCTAGAGTTTTTACTTGATTTTGAGGTCATCAACGCTTAAGAATCTTTTTAAGTTACTGCAGTAAGGAAGTTACTTTATTCAACCTTTTATGTTGTTATTATCTTATTGTTAACATCTTCTTACATCTACCTATATTTTAGAAGTGTGTTGGTTGCATGAAGGGCTAGATTACTTGGTTCTTTGAAGAAGGAAATTGAAGTTACTCATGTAAGGGAATTCTAAACTTGATAGCATATTGAGTTATGAGTTAGCTGATGTTTGATATTAATAGAATATGTACTGAATTGATGATAGAATGAGGTATGGAACATGATAGTTGTTGATAGCTTTTGCTTTGAATTTTTATACAGGATCATGGATTATGAGATGTTTAATGAATGATTTTTGAATTTGTTTGGACATGAATTTGATGTGGAATTAAGGCACGAATAAGGTGGAGCTGAAGTGGAATTGATGAACTATGGTGAAGGGGTGTTAAAGGTGTATGAAGGAGTTAAGTTTTGGAAGTATTTGAATGTTGTGGTTAAATAAACCTTCGGTTCACTTATCCCACAGTTATCCCATGATCATGGGAGTTATAAAGCATATTCCCACGATCATGGAAAAGGGTTAAGAAGGTGAAAAACTTAGTTTTGTGCAATAGTTGACATATATAAGGTTAAGGCAATTAATAATGGTTTAATTGAACTTAATTGAGGTTAAAAATGAACCTAATTGATGTTAGACTAATTCAGTAATAATTCAATTAGTTATGGATTGTTAATTGAGATAATTACTTAAGGAATATGTGGTTAGTGAATAATGTGTATTTATAGTGTGCTAAAGGATTAATGAGTCTTTATGACTAAAAATGTGTTTCAATTGAGTTATATGATGTGAATTGATTATGATTGTTTGTGAATTTGGAAATTGTGTAATTATATGAAATGTGTAAATACATAAGGTATTTAATGGTATATTATTACATATTTTTATACTCATAAGGTATGTTAAGTTTGTTTGGATGTGCATGTATATGTTCAATTTGAGGAAAAAGGGAATAAAG
This sequence comes from Erythroxylum pedicellare, assembly GCA_027563575.1. Classification (NCBI taxonomy): domain Eukaryota; kingdom Viridiplantae; phylum Streptophyta; class Magnoliopsida; order Malpighiales; family Erythroxylaceae; genus Erythroxylum; species Erythroxylum pedicellare. The sequence goes on along the minus strand of JAOQMP010052963.1, from coordinate 1,424 downwards.
GCATATGTTGCACAACATCTTTTGTAATGATTTTGAAATCTGAAATGGTTTGTTTTAAAATTGGAAAGTCCTAGTCGTGGGTAAATAGGCATGCCTAGAAGGGTTTGTAGCTCCTCCTATATCTTGAGACCAAGGTGTCTCTTGATTTAGAGACATTAGTCTCTTTTGTTTCAGAAACCAATCATGGTATCTTCTGTTTTGGTCCAGTTACCCACTTTTGTCAAAAAGATTAGGAGGCTAACTTGATATATGCTCAATTTTGATATAACCTAAGTTTAGTTCTGATACAACTAAATTTTTTTAATGATATAATCAAGGTCTATTTTGACATAAGTCATACATTGATCTAAAAGGATTATATCCTATTCATTTGTACATTTTGATTTGATATTTATGAGTTTTGTGTTGGATCGAAAATAAAAGCATGCAAGATTTAGCTAAAACGATAGATTTCAAAACTTTTTTCGAAATCAAAATGTAGCGGAAACAATATAACCAAATCAACATGCTTCAGCCATACGGTATAAGGAAAATAATTAACATAAGAATAAGATGGTAGAAATATACTGACTTCTTGCTACAACTTTAACTCCTCGTTTTTGTATCCTCTCCTTGTCAATGCAACCTCTCCTCATTATTGTATCTTCAACCAATTCGATCTACCAATTTTTCTCCTTGGATAACTTGATTACTAAGATCTTTGGGTGGGAAAGGAGAAAAAATCTTGACGAGATTTTCCTTAGTTGAAAGAAGCTAAAAATGAGAAGTTTCGACTAGGCTATGCAAGAGAGGAGAGAGTGAGTAAAAAATGCAGGAACCCTTCTTCACACTCTCTCGATTTCGGTTATCATGAAAGAAAGAAGTGATGTGCATCCAATGCACCACTTCGTTCTCTAATCAATCGTAGAGAAGCCGATAAATGAGACCCTTCTCATTTGTTTAAGATGGCTATATGAAAAGAGACATAACCTAAATGAGACCCTCTCGTTTTTGGTTATGGATGAAAGAAGGAAGAGAGAGTACATTAAATGCACCTCTTCCTTTCTTTAATCAAACGAATGATAAAAAGGTTACATTACATGTCATCATTAGAAGACAACCATTAAACCATTTAATGATAAGATCATTACTCTATTTAATGATGATAAAGTATGCAAAAAACCACCTTTAATTTAACAATTCAATGCTAAATGTTCAGCTACACATTTAGCTACAAAAAAATGAAATATACCCTCCCTTTTTTAATAACTTTGTTTCAATTTAATTAATCTAATTCATCAAATCAAACCAAAGTCTAGCCCAATATTAAATGTTCATTGGGGCTTCTAATTAACAATTAATGAGTGCAAGCCCAACATTCAATCATAGGCTTTAAAACCTCTATTTATATTTCTTACTTTGCTTGATAACCTTTCTAGAAGCCA
>JAOQMP010052906.1:0-10908 GCA_027563575.1 Erythroxylum pedicellare | reverse complement strand
CTCAAACTATAAATTAAGCAAATTTGGAGAATTTCCCTTAGGCTCTTGATCACTTGATCTCTTATCTATCACCTAAATATGGGGTAAAAGGGGGAGGAGGGGGTGAGCTTGAAAGCTTGTGGGTAACAGTTTATAACAAAGATAGATAAGCAAAACTTTTGAAACCATTTTTTTGTCATAGAAAATTCTCAATGACTTCGTAAAACATATGTTTCTTAGGCTTTCAGAAAAAATCCACAAATTACAAAACATGAATGCATCAAAATTGCTAACATAACATGAGCACATAAGCACATCAGAATGGTTGGAGTGGATCTAAAATAAAACGTACTACACAATTCCCAGAATGGTCTTGTGTAGCCGTGAACTTAGGGGAGTCCATGAAGGAGCTCCATGCCACTAGTGGGTAGGCGGGAGAAGCCTTTACTTGGTCAACGTGCATGTGACGAAACTTAGGGGACCACCACAAACCCACGTAAGACATAATTCATGACTTGTAAACTTGATGCCCAAAATGGCACTTTTTTGAAAGTTTACTTTTCATATACTTGATATATGTATTGAAAACCATTCTTGAAATCATTTTTCCATGAACATGTATCTTTTTAAAAATCATTTGGAAAGTCTTCTTATAAATCATGAACGCAAATCATGTAGCAAACATATAACAATGTCACAAATCATTCAAAAGCAACAAATGCAGCACTTATGATGCAATTTAAATCAGCAAACGTCTTTGATTTAAAGAGAAACAGTAGTGGCTTATTTTCTTTATTATAAACATGTACCCACCTTGATTTGCTTGCTTAGAGACTTGCTCAATGCAAAAAAAAAGTTCTTTCTTGTTGTATCTTTAATGTGTCCTCCGTGAGATGATCCAACTGAAATAGGCCTCTATGATCCCTTGATTCTTCACCACATGAAGAAATCTTTGGCTCAAATGGACGATCTTTTCTTCCTATATCTTTTTCCCTTCTTGAACACTCTCAAAATCTGTCTTGAAGGCTTAGGAAATTAAAGCTCTAGCTTGTTTTCTCTTCTTTCTCTCTCTCTCTCTTCTTTTTGTCGTTCTTCTCTCTCTTCTTTCTTTTCTCATGCACGAATTTGCTTCTTCCCAGAATGCATGACAATCTTCTTCCATTTTATACCCTTAAAGATTGCATAATGTCCATTTTACCCTTCCTTATATGTCTTATGTTCTTTATCCTTAATTGTCTTACCAAAATTACCCTTGAACATACTTATAACCTTAACACTTTAATTCAATCAACCTATATCATATAATCTTTCCAACATCAACACAAGAATTAACTCCACAAACTTTTATAAAGATCTTATAATTGATGTAAATCATACTTATTAAAAAAAATTTGGGGCCAATATAAGAGAAGCAAAAGTTGGGACTTTTTGAGCAAGTCTTTAAGCAAGGAAATCGAGGTGGGTATATGTTTATAATAAAGTAAATAAGCCACTAATGTTTTCTTTGAATCAAAGAAGTTTAATGATTTCAATTGCATCATAAGTGTTGCATTTACTGCATTTGAATGATTTGAGAAATTGCAATATGTGGTTTTATGAATTGTATGATGATTTAAAAAAAGGCTTGTAAGTGATTTCTTTGAAAAGATATCATGTTTATGAAATCATATTTTCGAAATATCTCATGTCTATGAAAAGCCAAGTTTCAAAAAAGTGCCATTTTGGGCATCAAGTTTACAAGTCATGAATTACATATTATGTGGGTTTATGGTGGTCCCCTAAGTTAAGTCACGTGCATATTGACCAAGTTAAAGGCTTCTCCTGCCTGCTCGCTAATTGCATAGAGCTCCTTCATGGACTCTCCTAAGTTCACGGCTACACAAGACCCTTATGGGAATTATGTAGTACATTCTGTTTTGAATCCACCCAATCCATTCTAATGTGCTTATGTGCCTATGATCTGTGAACAAGTTTGATACATGCATGTTTTATGGTTTGTAATTTGACTAGATGATGAGAAACATGCATTTTAAGAACTCAATGAAAATTTTCTGCAATAAGTAAATACTTTCAAAGGTTTTGCTTGTTTTTTCGTTATAAACTGTTACCCACAAGCTGTCAAGCTCACCTCCCTTTTCATCCCCTCTTCAGGTGATAGCTAAGAGTTCAAGTGATAAAGAGCTTAAGGGAATTACTCCAAATTTGCTTATCTTGTATTTTCGAGTTAGTTTTGGGAAAGCACAATGTTATAATTGCATACCAATTTATTTGTTTAAGAAATGTTGTAATTTCAGATTTTGAGACAATGATGTAATGTGGCTTGGAATGCCATTAAAGATATATAAAACTTTATTCTTTTGATGTTAAGGAAATATGAATTGTGTATGGATGATATTGAGATAATTATCAGCTTAAGCAGATGGTTTTTGAATATAAATTGAGGATACTCATATATATGTATGCATAAGCAAGATACTATGGAAAGGAAGATAGGAATTATAACTAAGCAGATGCAGTTGAAGGTGATGAGACAAATGAGTTGAGATTTGAGAGTTTAATGAAATCATTTTGTTAGCTGAAGGTTTATGCTTAGAATATTCCAAGTTTGCATAGTGCAAAATTCCAAGTCTTCTATAATCGAAAATTCGTGTTCTGAGTTCAGGACAAAATCTGGATTGATCTAGGATGGATTTGACAAGTTGAATTCATGGAAGTTGTAGCTTATTTTTCTAGCTTTCTAATGCTATAAAGTATGAAGTTTTTAGATATCGGAGTAAGAAGTTATGATCCTTATAAGGAGAGATACTCAGGAGTATAGTTTGTATCGTCTGATGACGTCATATTATCTGATGACATCATAGGGCACTTCATCTTTTGAAGATGCTTCGTCTAGTGAGTGCGCTTCATTAGATGAGTGCGCTTCGTCTGGTGAGTGCGCTTCGTCTAGTGAGTGTGCTTCGTCTACTGAGTGTGCTTCGTCTGATGAGTGCATTTTGTCTGATGAGTACGCCTCGTCTGATGAGTGCACTTCGTCTGGTGAGTGAGCTTCATCTTATGCAGATGCTTCATCTTATTAGAGTGCTTCATCTTATGAAGACACTTCGTCTGGTGATGACGTGTCATCTTGTAAGGGCACTTCATCTGGTAAGGGCGCTTTGTCTAGTGAGGGCACTTCGTCTGGTGCATTGTTCACCTGATCCTATCGTCTAGTCCCATTTTTGACCCTCTAGACAATATAATTTGCCTTCGAGGTTTGCATGAAAATTGTAGATCTAGAAGTTCTCTTTGAAACCATTTAAAGAAAACCTTAATCTGACATCTCTAGAGAAAACTATGCCAATTGCAAGATATCTTCTGTGTACTATTCATAACCTTCTTCTGGTCATTATTCATCTTATATCGTATAGTCCAATTATGATCCTTTAGATGACAAAATCTTACTTTGATGTCTTCATAAAAGTTGTAGATATTGAAGTACTCTTTCGAACCTATGAAGAATAACCTTGATCTGATATTTCTAGATCAAGTTATGCCTTTTATCCCAAAATAGGATAAATATGATTGAGGACAGAACCTTGTTTGATATCCTTTAGCCATAACTTTGTTATCTAACCTCCAAATGAGATGTATCTTGTGTGTAGTCAAACTAGAGACATAGAGCTACAAATGATCTGAAGGAATAGAATTTTAACCTAGTCCTTAAGAGTTACAATATCTGGATGGAAGTTGAGCATAGGATATTTTCTTCAGTATAAAACTGATTCAAAAATAGGGCCCGACGCTTACCATATCAGAGAATGAAGATGAACCGAGAATGAATAATGAGGGATAATTAGAATAAGCCCTAAGTCTTAGAATTCTAGACCACATCGAATGATTTTGGGTGTCATTAGAAACTTAAGACAATAGGAAACAAAGGTTCTGAAGAAGTCAAATTGTGATTATGATTTGAGGTTTCCCAAAATCTGTTCTGAAGTTGAAGAAATAGATTTGCTCACGTTCTATGATTCAGTCCAACACACGTTTTATGACTCCGAATTTTGGGCTCTAAAATTGGGGTCCAACATTCCTCCATCTGCTAGCCATTTTGAAGTGTGATAGCCTTCAATTGTTCCCTTGGGTTAGCCTCGATATTGCTTGGTAAGCTACCTCCACTTTTAGAAGACATAGGATTAGCAAGTTGACCTACCTGTAACTCCAAGTTATGGATGGATAAGGCATGGTTCTTCATTATCTGATCAAACTTTGCCTCCATCCTTTTTTGACTTTCCTCTTAGCTCGAAAACATTATCTTTTGGTTATCTTCTTGATTTTCCATTCTATACCCCAAAACATCCATCAACTTGTCCGTTTTTGTTCTCCGAAGATCAAAGTCGGTCTTACTAAAATCCTAAAGGTCCTTGCAGTCTTGATTGGCCACCTGTAATATTAGTACTCAAAGAAAATTTTGGGTGGTTTTCCACCCCAAATTATAAGTATTCAAGTATGGATTGTTACCTTGTTGTGGTTGGCCCAAGTAACTTACCTGTTCAGTCCTACTAGCTCTCATCAAAAAGCATTCTACTATGCAATGGTTGTTCTGCCCATATAACTCACACTGTGATTACATAACTTTGACTGTAGGTGAAGATGCTCCTTACATGTTGTTCAACTGCTTGGTGAGGGCTATGATCTGTGCCTACAAAGTTATAACAGAGTCAATTAGGATCATACCTTTTTGCTCCTTCTGCCCTTATCTACTTCTCTCGCTTGACCACATACAATTGTGAAAGAAAATAGTCATAACCTCACGACATTTTCAGATGTCCCATTAAAGTGAAAAGTGTCATATATCTCTAAAAAATTAACGAGATGGATGATGATATCTTCATTAGGCAACCCATAGAACTGTACACTACTCTGAAGAATATTGAGGAGTGCCAGCTTGATCTCGAAATTGTTAGCTTGAATCGCTAGCCTTGTAACTCCTTGAGGACTGAATCCTGGTCTCATAAAGTCCATCAATGTCCTTTTGGCCCCTTACTCTCCTTCTTCCACCACATTTCTTTGTATAATATCTTGGCGCTTCGCTCTTCTCAACTGTCATTCATGCCTTGTGATATCTACGAACTCTTAGTAACAAAATTCAGTATTCATTTGCGTGTTCCTTATATTCATGCACCTGTAAAGACACAAAGAAAAGTACCCTTAAATCAAAGTAACCCAAACTAAACAAGATGCTAAACAATCAATCCCCGACAACGGTACCAAAAACTTGTTGAATGCAAAACACACTACTAGTCTTACGCTCAAAACTGTAAGTATATAGGTCGTAGTTGTTATTGAAAGCGGATATTGATCCCATAAGGATTGTGCTTAAGTACCAATTAATTCAGTTTGTTCTTTGTTTAAGAAATTGTTTCAATCGAATTTAAAAAGATAAGTAAAATAAAGACAAACTAAAAGTAACAAGGAACAACGCAACCCAAACCAAAATCGTAAACTAAGACTTGGAGAAAATAAAGATTAAACATTAGGACTTATCATTATCCCTATTTGCTCACCTCTAATTAATTGATTCAATTTATGCTTAGCCCAAGATTTCCTAAAATTTTAGCTACCCTCTCTCAAGGTGTAACTAAATGCCACTAGTTAAATAAATTATAATTAACTTTGGGACCTCTAGATGTGCAAAGCCTTTCCTAAACATTCAACTAGATATGAAGCTATCCTATAGGCAGTGTTGATCTATTCAAATCTCTTCCTAATAAATCAATAACTTGTTATTTATAGTTCTATTAATTGTTAACTCTTGTTATACAATTAATATAGATTACCAAGCTCACTCTCTCGATTTATTGCAAGGTTTAAGCACAATAAATAACACAAACATGTATATCATTAAATCAATAACCAAAGTTTCACAAATAGTTCAACAACAAAACCTAAAAATTGTTTTATCCAATCATAATATCCATAACATCCCCAACAATCAAATAATCTATGATAAACATGCTAGAGAACAAAGAAATTGAAATAAGACTAGACAGGGCAGTTCCTCCTCTTCTTTGCCCAATCTGGAAAATCTAGATAATAGGGTGCTCTTTGTCTAATCAGGAATGAAACCTTAAATCTCCCCTTTGTCTAGGCTCTCAATATGTCTTTTAACTCCAGAATGCAAGTTCCACAACCTTCTAGCAGGTCTTAGGATTCTAAGTTTTATAATGTCACGAAAACCTAAAAAAATACATGAAACCTGCATGTCTCTTCGACTTCTAGTTCCCATGATCATGGGAATTATACTTGTGCTTCCCACGATTGTGGGTTAACTTAATAGAAACTTTCTCCATATATTTCCCAAGATCATGGAAAACATGTCCCTTTCCATGATCGTGGGGTCTTTATTTTCAACAGCTCCACTTCTCTTCTCTTCTCTTCTCTTCTCTTGATCCCTAGCTCAATCATAAAGGTGTCCACCCTCCATTCCTACACCAAAATGATTTATTCCTACCCTAAACTAATATCAAACACAAAAGAACAACCATAAAAATCAAACTAAACAAAAACACACAAAACAAGTCCTAAAACACAATAATACTAACCTATCATGCAAGAAACACATAACAAATACTGAGAAAAACACATACTATCAAACTCCAAAAACTTGTTGAATAAGTTTTATTTCTAATAAAACCCTCAATATCTTTAAGTATATTGATCACAAACTTGTAGCATGAAAGGTGTCAATCCCATGAGGAAATAGTCAAAACTAAGTGAACCTAACTTTGTCTAAGGTATTGGGATATGAATTGAATGAAAATAAAATAACTAAATTTTAAAATAATTAAATAAAACTAAGCAAATAATCAAATAACAAATGAGTTACCATAAATACGTGACGAACATCAAGGATGAAGCTTAGGATTCGTTCTATCATTATTTTGCTCCCTAACCACTATTGATTCATTTATGTGTTGATTCTAGCTCTTTTAAGGGATTGACTACTCTTTCTCAAGATGAAATCAATTAATCCTAATTGATTACAAAATTCTAGACTTTGCAACCTATCGATTCATAAAATCCACTTAACATTTTCAACTAGTTCCTAAGTAATCTATCGAATAATTGGACTTTCACATAAGATCTCTCTTTGTATGATTACCAATTTGATATTTGAGAGAATTATTAGGTCACTAAAACTTGTTACCTAACCTAATAATATTACCTTTGACTCACTCTCTCGATTTATTGTCGAAGTATTAGCATACCCAAACATCACAACACCAGAAAATTGAATTAAAATTAACAACAATCAAGTCACAAAACAACTCAAGAACAAATCCAAATATGATAATTAGAGCATCCTAAACGTGAATAACATATTCACATCCTAGTTACACATGAAGTTTAATGAAACAAACAAATAAAAGAAAGAAAGAACTTGATTTGAGCTCAAAGATGAAATCTGGAATTTCTGGATTGCTCTTCTTGGTCCTCCTTCTAGCTCTCTCACTTTGGAATATGATAGCTACTCTTTTTATTATTTTATATTCTTAAATATCTCTTGAGGCTTATAGGGTTCTTTCTAGGGTTTAATCACTTAATTTGGTTCCAAAAATAACCCGAAAAAGTTAAAAATTACAAAAAGAGTATATGTTGGAAAAATTGAAATTCGTTGGAATAGCTATCTACGGTCTCTGTCAGTATGATGGTAAAATAAGTCACGATTGTGGCCTGCTTCCATATTTCCAATTCTTCTATTTTCTTCAATTTCCTATTTCCATACACTCAAACACGGATCAAACACCTCTTGAAACATAAAATTAAAATCCAAATCATGCTCAAAACCATACAAACACTTAGAATATAAACAATCATTAATAATAACATAATTTTAAGCCCATATATATGATAATCATCTAATAAATACTCAAAAGTACACTTAAACATCTATAAAAACATAGTATAATTTACTCCTATTAAAGATTATATAACACAAAATAGGAGGCATGGATACTCTGTCAATATATGATTTATGGTATAAGGGAAATAATGATAGTAAAAAAACTATACGTAAGCTATAGCTTCATATTTTGAATAAATTGGAACATGAAATAACTAAAAGGAAACATAGTAGGAACTCTAGAGTTTCAAACATTTATTGAATCTTAATAAGGTAAATTAAGCAAACTTACCTTATCTATGAAGAAGATGCGAGTGCGGAGAGAGACAATGTACAAAGGAGTTTAGAGCAATATGTATATATAATAACAATTAGAGCGTAGTGAGGAACATTATCAAGAGATTATAGAAAACTTAAAGGAAATGCATTAAAAAAAGTCACATGTCACAAGTGTGCCAAACTAGAAGAACAAAAGAACAAAATTTAGAAGAGAGGAGAACAAAAAAAAAACTTCAAATAGAGGAATGGCAGAAACAAAGTAATATACATCGTGTTTATCTAAAAGTCCTTTTTATAACAGTGTCAAGTATTTGCATCAGTTTCCTTTTTTTTGTAAAAGTCACCATTTTGTAATTAAACAGTCCTCAAACTCTCTAAGATAATAATTGACATTTATATAAAAGTTTTACAAGGTAATTTCGACCTTATTGGAAGTAAAATCTTTTAATTTCCAAAAGAAAAGTTCACTTCTAATATTAGGTCACTCTATATCCAAATCTTTAATATTGATTTAATCTAACTAGCGAGGAGCATTGGTATAATAGTATAAAGGCACTTCATTAAGTTATGTACAAATCAAACTATAATTTGTAGCCAAAAGTGCTCTTCTACGCACAAAGGAGCCAATCTTCTCTAATTTTCTAGCTTTGAATGTAAAAATGCTTCTTCTTAATGCATGGGCACTTATACTTCTACCATCTATAAATTGAAAAATGTTGCTAACATAAGGCTTTATGACTTGTATTTTTCTATTTTTTCATTCCTTGATCCTCCATTTTTCTCCAAACACCTATTACGTTTGACAAAGAGATGATAACTACAAACAAAAATGCATCAAGTTTTTTCATAGAATTTCTTAAATATCACAAAATTGCCAAATTTAAAGTAGTAAATTAGTGAATATAAAATAACTTATCAAATACCCCCAAATTTAACATTTTTAGTAATTCTCAAACAAAATATAAAAATATAAATAAAATGAACAACTTAAATGATAAACTACTAAGACATGAAATGGAAAAATATAGTTTTGGATAAGATTAAATAATGACCTCAAATACTTTAAAAAATCAATAGCTTATGCAAATCTCAAACTATAGTCGGTGTTTACAATTTCAACTTAATTGACAATTTCATCTCACTTTGAACCCCTTAAGCGTTTTTTTAAAGCAAATGGGATTAATTAATAAATAAAGAAAGAGTCACAAACAAGATGAAAAAAATTAGGGTGTACCCTTATACAACATTGCATATCAATGCAAGAAGTAGAGATAAAACAAGGAATGCAGTACAATAGATAACTATGCTTAATGAGTTCTATTACATTGGAAAACACATTAAGAGGTGATAGTTACGTAATTGAATATACTTATGTGCCTCAAAAAGAGGGAATAGGTGTATTAGGTTAATTTTTATTTCATCCTAGGTAATCAATCTTACACAACAATTGGAATTCTACATTAATCAATCTCGGTCTTTTTATTAGTTTATTATGTTGCTTTCATTAGTTTAGTAATTAAATAATTTTCCTAAATCTTATTTTTTTTAAATGTGTTAAATAGATATGATTAATAAACATAGCTATTTAGTATCTATATAGTTCATATAGGATCAATACTCTGTAATTACTCCCTATTGCATTGATTGACTCTCTATACTTGCATATTTAGTATATCCTTTATATTTCTTTACCATTTCTTAAGGTAACTGATTAGCAATGTAAATTTGCATTTCTTTTTGGATAGGTCATAGAATTGATAGGGAAATTTCATTATTTCCTTTCAAAAATTATATTATCCATTTGACTAATTTGTAGTTATAATCTTTTGATTTGTGTTAATTAATTCTAAAAATTAGTCTTAGTCTCATTCATAAACTGAGTGAGAGATGTTACAAATTGAGATGCTGCATCTTTTATGTTCTCCTTTTTCTATTATTTTAGGTTGTCACATTCATGCTACAATGAATTCTGATTATTTCTCAAAGATAAGTTTGGATGGTTGAGTCATTCCTTATTGAAATTGTTAGAATAAGGGTTATTTTACCACCGATTGCAACTTTGACATTTTAAACTTACTCTAATTGTACCTATGCAAAAGGTTTTTCAACATGAAATTTATAACCTTGGAGAGACCCGTTATAAAATTCACAAACTAAAGAAGATATTTAGATATCGTTGTTTTTCATACAGTTATCGTGTAATTGTTTGTAAAGAGAAGCAATTTAAACTATGAGATTAGTAATAACATCTATCTCATACATCTTGGTTATCTTTTTGTCATGTTTCTTGTATTGGGTCATTAGTTTCCATATCTTCCAATAATTTTTACGCTTCTTCCTTAATTTTCCTTATTAGATCTCCTCCTGCAAATGCATCAACTAGAGTTTTTGTGCTGTCACTTAACCCATTGTAAAAATTATGACCCTGCATTTAGTTAGGCAAAATATCATGAGGACACCTTCTTAATAACTTCTTATATCTCTCACATCTTTCATACAAACTCCACCTTTATACTAAGAAACTTGTTAATCTCAATGTGCATCTTCAATGTTTTAGCTAATAGAGAGAATTTAAAAAGAAACTTTTAAATTGGATATTAGTATATGGCAATATATAATCTAGCAAGGCCATCAGTTGATTGGCCACTTATAGATTACTTAACATTTTGTTGTCTAGTGATATGTCATTCCTATTTTTTACTCCCTCAAGATCTACCATAGTTTGTTATGATTGAATGAAAACTTTTCTCTTCTCTTTGATATGTATG
>JAOQMP010052872.1:0-10910 GCA_027563575.1 Erythroxylum pedicellare | reverse complement strand
GATTAAGATCTTAGACTTAAAGAGTTCTTTAAGGTTTACCCATTTGAAACTTAGTGATTTCTACTCCTATCAAAGATTAATTTCAAACTATGATAACCAAAGCTCATTTTGAAGAGGATCCTATCACTATTTGAACGTTGGTTTTATCTTTCTATTTTTTATTCCTAAAAATCCAAAAATACTTTTGACACATTTTTCTCACTATTCATTTAATTTTATTAAGATTTTCAAGACCAAAACCCCCTCCTTCCAAAATTAGCTTGCATTTCATAACATATAAGTTAGCTTAGGTCCATTCATTTTAGGTTCCGATTAAGTGAGACAACCCGAGGTTACATTCTATATTGCAATCCTTGGAATTAAATTTTTGATTTGACCTCCAAGGGTAAGATCAAAAAGGTCTGAATTAGCTATTAATCTCTCGCTACATCTTCTTAACAAACTGCGACTATGTGGGTCGACCATCCCTAGACTGAGCAGGCAAAGTGGTTGGCATACTAGTTCCATCCTGACTGGTGGCTGGGCTTCTCTGAGATATTTCTTCAAATAGGTGTTGTGCAGTCTCCCCCTATATTTTCAGACAATTGTTGTGGCATGCTAACACCCAACTTGAGTACAGATTCATCTCCCTCCGACTCCTCCATTTCGATAATGTCTTTACTTCCTAACTCAATATCCTCTTCAGCCGTGGATGCTACTTCATCCCCTAACTAAAGGGTCAAGGTAGTATCACACAAATGTTTAGGGTTACGGGACATACCTAGAACTACAACTGAAGCCCTCTGCACACCTGACTATGGCTACTGTGTCTAACCTAGGTCATTCTTATTCTGAGCGGCCTCCATATTGGTATTCCGATTCCCCACCTGTATTCCAATGCAATCAACAATGATATCAGTCCCCCTTGGTTTTTTTCTCCCCATGGCTCTCACCCTAGAGCTTGAGACAAGAGAACCCTAGTCGAGTTCGATGGATCTCCCACCCTCGAGTACAAGGCGGGGTGATGCCTCCAGCAAGGGTCCAAGGGTGAGCCCTTACCTAAGTTCTACCCAAGCACGTCGGACATACTGGAGCTGACAAAGGGCCTGTTACACTGTCTGAATATTTATCACAAGCGCATAGGGTGAATCTGGTGCACCTCTAGCCAAAGAAGTTGTCGCACTAGGGTAGACAGAGAACCCTAATCGCAACTATAGCTAAATGCTCCAAAACTGTAGGGGCCGGGAGAGACACACAACATAGCCCTAGAGTTTCGAGAGACCTAAAAAGATCAGATTTAGAGAGCGAACGTTGGTAGATTGGTGTTCGGAACCTTGGTGATGGAGTTCAGCTAGTGAGAGAGTCTCTCCACCGAACACTTACTAATAGTGACACTCTTTTTTTTTCTTTTTTTCTTTTTTTGATGAATGGTAAAAGGTATATTCATCAAAGAGATATGTACAACTGTAAAAGGGCATTCCCCAGTCAAAAAATAAGGTTACAACATATCCAAAAGTGTCTTATATCCTAGAGTTGGACCCATACACCCTGAAAGCCCAATACACCCAAAAAGCCCAAAAGGAGGGGTCTTTAGACAAACTTGTTAAACCCTACACTAATTACACAAAAGTCCACAAAGGGCCAATCAGCCCAAATAAAGCAAGTCAAGCACCCTTACTGGTTCACCAGTAGCCCTCGGACAGAAAGCGTAGGTAACTCGGCCCATTCGAAGGGGGTAGTTGGTGGTGAGGCTAGCTGGGATAGGAGCCCAACTTTGTGCCTTCGGACCAGCATATGCCTAGTCTGTTGGGAGTGCCCATACAGCCCGACAGACTATGCACCAGAGAGACCCTATGACATCATTCCATACCCCCTTATATGACAACGTTTGACTCCAGCACAAGTAACTACTCCTGCTTCAGGCCAAGCGATGTCGTCCCATCCCATAACAGGCTCTCACAAGGCATTCTATGTGGCACCGTTTGACATAAACCCAGACATCATTGTGTCGCTCCAAGCCAAGCGATACTGTCACCCCGCACCCTCCGTGTATATTTGCAGGATAGCTAGCAACCCACCATTTTAATCCACCAGGCATGCATGCAAAGTTACGTTGATCTACCAAACCAACATTAGCCCTACCCATCCTCCATGCCCGAATGACTCGTAAAAAGACAGACACTAGAGAAGGAGTTCCCAGTAACTGTATCCTATGTGCCATTAGAGGCTAGCCTCTAAGAGAGTCGAAGGCCAGGCGCGATCACCAGATTTTTTTGTTTTTCTTGCCCCTCCCTCCTCAAGATTCCCAGTGCATCCAGAGACTTTACTATAGTGTCTGCATGCTATTGGAATCCAAGGAGGAGAACACACCAAATTGCTTTCCCACTAATACCGTTTCGCCTTGTATTGAACCAATCATTTCCTTAGCTCAACTTCTCCTGCCGTCCAGACACCAGCAGACCCTGCACCAACCAGACCCTACGACGTTGTTCCACACCCCCTTATATGACACTGTTCTACTCCAGCACAGGCAACTCCTTCTGCTTCGAGCCAAGTGACATCGTTCCATCCCAAAGCAGACTCTCACAAGGCATTCTATGCGGCATCGTTTGATAGCCACCCAGACGACTTCGTTTCACTCCAAGCCAGGCGACGCCGTCACCCGCAGCCTCCTTATGCAGTCGTAGGATAGCCAGGAGCCCACCAACTTAGTCCACCATGCATGCATGCAGAGTTACGTCGATCCACCAAACCACCATCAGCCCTTCCCAGCCACCATGCCCGAATGACACTCAAATAGACTAACAGCGGAGAAGAAGGTCCCAGCAACTGTATCCCATATGCCATGAAAGGCTAACCTCTCAAGGGCTAATCTTACTACATGAAGAGCTCAATTCCCGCCCCCTGCCACAACAATCCTGCAAGTAGGTGTGAATAACAATTTTCCTCTAAAGTATACAATAGCCAAGCAGAAGTTGACTATGCTACTAGAACATTATACATCAGAAAAGATTATTCTTCCTGTATCCATTTAATAGCACATAACAAAGATCCCATTTCTCTTGTGATTCCCAGCTAGCTTCTAATATCTTGCCAAATCTCTGTAGTCAAGGTGCATGTGAAGAACAAGTGTTCGACAGATTCAGCTTCACTTTCACAAAGTATGCACATACGATCCAGATCAAGGAAGGGGAGGTTATCTTTTGTGGGCAACCTGTTGCTCAAACTCAACCAAGTTATGAAGGAGTATTTTGGAGGGATATACTGCTTCCAAATGAAAGACATCCAAAGATGCCTATTATGTTTAAACTGTAATAACTCCTAAACCTTTTGGGAAGATAGGCCACCATTTATACATAATTTCTGTAACTCATTCACTACTTCACTACGTCTACCTAGTTTGTCCATCAGTGTGTCACAGATCAAGGCAAGTATTTTTAATAGTGGGGAGTCTCTATGGTGGCGAACCCAATCCCATATAGGCACACCCCTAAGATGGATTTCATGGATCCATTTCACCCATATTGAGTTGGCTTCTGCATGTATATTTTATAACATTTTTGCCAGCAAGGCCTAATTCCAAATTTTGCAATTTTTCAACCCAAGCCTACCTTCCTCCTTAGGCATGCATATATGATCCCAAGCCACCCGAAAATGCTTTCCTCCCCATAGGAAAAGTCAACATATGGATGCAATTTTATCAAGGATCACCACTGGGATAGGGAAAGCTCGAAGCCAGAAAGATAAAATCCTTGAATGACTAAGTTAATTAATTCAGCCCTACCCCACATAGGATAAGTTTTTCCCATTCCATGCATTGATATAAGTCTCCACCGTTTATAATAGACTTGAGAATTGGGCAACTGAGACCTTCATTGGATCCAAGGGCATGCCCAAATATTAGATAAGGAAGTCACCAATACTAAACTCCGTCATCTATAAAATGTCATCTCTATCCCGATCCCATACACCACCAAGGAATATATTGGATTTTGAGGGGTTCATCCTCAATCCAGCCACCCTGTTGAGGTCATTCAATCCATCTAGTAACACACAGATTGATGTATAGTCCCCTCTGGAAAATAGCATGAGGTCGTCAACAAAAGCCAGATGTGTGATCCTAAGTTGCTTGCATTTAGGATGATAGTTGTTGTGTGATCCCAAGTTGCTTGCATCCAGGAAACAAATCTATCAGGGAACCCCAACCCCTTTATCATCCCTTCCAAGAACTCCCAGGAGACCGTATCATAGGCTTTGGTGATGTCAATTTTTAACATACACCGAGGCGAGATGCATTTTTTACTGTAACCTCTTGCCAGTTCCTGTGCAAGAAAGATGTTATCAAGTATATTCAAGCCAGGGACAAAAGCAGATTGGGCCGGATCAACTGTTTTGACCACAACCTCTATCATAAGCTCAATCAAAATCTTCGAAATCACTTTATACACAACATTCATGCAAGCAATGGGTTGAAAATCAGACACTTTCGATGTTTTCTTTGTTTTGGGGATAAGAGTTATAATTGTATGGTTGAGTTGTTTTAAAAGACGCCCATTCTAAAAAAACATCTTATACAGCTACCCTGACATCAAATCCAACCCTCGCTCACTAATGTTTGAAGAAGGCTGTAGTATACCCATCCGACCCTGGTGCTTTCTCATTCCGAATATGGAACATAGCTCTTCAGATTTCATCATTTGTGAGTAGTGCAAGTAGCTTTTCACACATCTCTGGGTTGATAAGTTCTCCATTCCTAACAATCTGGAAATCAACCATTTCCCGTAGGCTAGAGGATCGAAGGAGCTCCTGGTAATAATTGACTAAACTTGTAGTGACGTCCTCCATTGATATGGTTTCAGATCCATCAGCTTTAAGGAGGTGGGTAATTTCATTCAACCTATTTCTTTTTCTTGCCACAGCATAAAAATACTTGGTGTTTCTATCTGCCTCCATCATATGTTTACATTTGGCTTTTTGTTGGAAGAACATCCTTTCTGCCTCTTGTAAAAATAGTGCATGTTTTCTTTTGGATTTCATCATATCTGTTAATGATGCATCTATAGGATTATTCAAGGAGTTCTGGTATGCAAGCTGAAATTCCTCTTGTGCCTCCTTCACTTTACTAGTAATATGCCCATATACCTCTTTATTCAAGGCTTTCAAAAGGTGTTTCAACACCTTCAGCTTAGTAGCTAGAATAAACTACGTTGTTCCACCCACGGGTGTGTCCCATGTAGAATCTACAATTTCCTAAAAAAGGGGGTGTTTGAGCCACAAGTTGAAATTTTTAAAAGGCCTATTTCCATGATCTTCCTTTTTACTAAATTCTACAACAACCATGCACTGATCCGAGTCTATTCTCATAGAGAGGAAATGAGCCAAGCAAAACCAACCCTTTATTTCCCAAACGTGATTAACAAGCACTCTGTCCAGTTTTGCCCACAAATGATTTTTCTGCCAATGAAAAACCTCTCCTCTAGCAGGGGCATCTTTAAGGCCCAAAGTCACTCAAAATTCTTGTAGGTCTTTCAACAAGTAGGCAGATGGGGGTTTACATCCAATTCGTTTAGTAGCCCTACAAACACAAATGAAATCCTCCATTATCACCCAAGGCATCCTTGTGTCCATATTCAACCTAATTAATCTATTACATAGTTCCCGTCGCTTAGTCACATTATAAAATCCATAAATATAAGTCACCAAAAATTCTCGCTTTGTAATGCTATGGAGCAAACGACAGTGAATACGTTGCTCACCTATCTCCAATACCCGACAAAATTAGATTGTTGGTTACCAAGCAATGGCCATACGACTCTTTTCAATTAAGTCAAAATTGTGGCAAAACTCCCATCCTAGAAATCTGCTGCGAATCATCCGCCTTAATCCTTCCAATGTAAGTTTAGTTTCTAAAAGGCATATGAATTTATAGTTGTGTTGTCGAGCAATAGTGAGATCACTGTTTTCTCTCGAGGTCGTACTGAGACCTTGGACATTCCAACAAAGTAAAGTCATTTCTGTATGTGGGAGGGCCCTGCCCCTCCTGGTTTATTAGATAATCTGGCATTGTCACTGTTCTACCCATCCTTACCGCCTTTTGAAATATTCTACCCCTTATCGCTAGCTTGTAATCCATTTTTAGCTACAAGTACAGCCTTTCCTTTTTTGGTAGGATTTGACTTCTGAGCCCGCGGACCATCTACCCCTTTTGTTGATTTCACCTCTCTCCATGGTTGGTTGGCTGGCTGTGCCTGATTTACATTCCCTAATTCACTAGGAGTATTCGGTTCTTTAATCATATCTACCTTGTTGTTCCTTACAGTAATTGTGCCTTAGTTAGTTGATGAATTAGAACCTATGAGTCTTCCCACTGTGTCTAAATTGTCTCCATCCTTTTCCTGAATACTTTATACCCTTGTGCTTCCCTCCATATTTTTATCTACAATAACCTTATTTTTTTCTACCTGTTTATCCCCCTCTTTTTCAAATCATTTCTGCACTTTTGGTTAAGCTTTTTTGTAAGCAAAATAATTGTTCCCAAACTATTTACAAATGCAGCAGTAATTCGGATAGGTTTCATACACTACTGACTGAGTATAACGAGTTCCTTCAGGCAATTTGACATCAAAGCTAGTAAATGGTTTTTTGGACACATCCACCTCAACAAGAAGTCGAGCATACCCAATTTTGGACCTTTGGCTTGTTACCTGATCAATGCAAATAGGTTTCCCCACCTTGGAACCTAGTTTGGAAAGGCTTTTTGCAGTCCATAAGTCCAGTGGCACATTTGGGAGTTTAATCCATAGGGGCACCTCCATAAAGTCTTGGAAATTAAACGCAAATCTAGGAGATAGTTTCTTCAGCATCAAGGTTTTTCCAAACAACATGTATGGTCACCCTGCCAGTACGCTAATTTTGTCCGCCTCTGTTTCAAATTGGAAACAAGACATCCGCCCTCATGGGGGATTAACTTACACCCCACACCCTATTAAGTAATGAATCCTTCTAAGTCTTTCATTCCCTGAAATCTACCAGTGAAGACTCAAACCAAATAGAAACCCTATTCCTGCTCAAGCTCCAATCTATCGTCAACCAATATGGTCACTTCCTCCTCCACATGTGTTTGTTCTAGATGAATCCCTTGATTCCTATCACGATTATGACGGAATAAGCTAGTAAAGGAAGGTTTATTTTGTTCACTTTCAGTGTTTCCAGGAGTACTAAATGTCTGTTTTCCTGAAAGATTGTCCACCATTGTCCCATTCTGCCAATCTGTAGTTGAATGTGGCATTTTGTCAAAAAACTAGTCAACAGTTTTCTCTTTTCCTGACTCTTCAGAATCAGATGTATCATCACTACCCAATTCAATATCTTCCCCTTCTGAGGAGGTTTTATCATCACACAATTCTTCATTAATTATCTCATTAGTAACACCTTTACCAGTTTTCAAAGACACACCTGGTTTTTTCACTAGAGACAAGCTGTCAAGTTTGCGCGAAGTTCCTATCTGATTGGGATTCTTGTCGCCAGCAGTAGGGGCTTTCAAAGCTCCTTTTGTAGCCTTCGACACCGCTTTTTTGTTGCCCGCACTAGTTTTCTAGCTTTTTTAGTTATTCAGAGATTTCTCCTCAACCTCTTGTTCAACTTTGACACTTGTACTCATAATCACCATCGGTTGTTTTTTCAAGTTGTCAACTTGAGCACTCGTGCTCTCCTCTAAATTGTTAACATCTTTGGGTTTCTTCTTTCTCATTTCTCATAACCAAGAAAGGCTAGAAGTGGAAACCCTAGTATAGGCTAGAAGTGGAAACCCTAGTATTGTCATCGATAGTAGCAAGTCACCAGACAATATCGTAACCCTGATTTAGGGCATCCGAAGAAATTAGCCTTTCAATTAATCCCTATACATTCCACACCTAGGTCTTGGTGGCATTAGAGTAATCTGAAATTAGTGTATTCACCAGCAACAGAAGGGACGAAGCTTGGATTACGAATCGCAAGGTGAGGCACTCACAGATCGTCACTATTGATAGCTCTGACTACAGATACTGATGTGACACACTTTTTTTATGAATGGTAAATTGGTATTCATCAGAGAGGTATGTACAACATTCGAGGGGCATACCCCAGTAAGAACAAAATCAAAAGAATTCTAGTTACAAAAACTAGAAGCCAAAAAAATTCCTAAATCAACCATAGGCCTAATACACCCAAAACCCACAAAAGGGGCCTAAGCCCATACACCACAAATACTGCCTACGGAAAAAGCAACCTCATGTAGTCTTCCCAAGCAAGCCCTCCACAGCAGTACCCTCCAAAAGAGTCGACCCAGCCATTAGACCGTGCGTGAGGCTAATGAATCCAACCAGGTGGGGGTCCGACCTTAGTTACAACCCAGCCAGTCAGACCCAGCACATCATCACTCAGCAAACGACGTCAAAAGAGCAGTGGCAGAATGGCAGCGTCTAACATAGCCCACTCTCTGCGGGCATTGTAGCTAGCAGACGACGCCAACGACACCATTTCGTATTAGATACCAGACACCCCAGAGTACACGTTGCTGCACTAGAACACCGTTAGAGACTCCGTTGTAGAAGACCCCAGCACGTTCTCCTCCTATCAGACGACACCGTGACTACCTCTCCTGAACGACAACGTCTTGCTGGAAAGGAAGATGACACTGTTGCGCTCCTACTTCGCCAAAACACTAACATCGACGTCGTTTCTAGGGCTCCCCATGCATGCTACTGTAACCAACCATGCAATTTATGTCGTTTATGTGGCCCAGCCGGCGGAGACTCTGTTGTAAAAGACCCCAGCACGTCCTCCTTCTGGCAGACAACACCGTGATCTCCTCTCCTGAACGATAGTGTCTCACTAGAAAGGAGACGACACCATTCATGCACACTACTCAGCACCAAGACACTCGTTTCTAGGGCTCCCCACGCATGCAACAATAGCCACCCATTCAATGTACATCATTTATGTAGTCCAGCCATACAGAGAGGATTGCAAATGGACCTAAACAACAACGTACTATAGCAAAGGGGAGGGGTCAACAATGACTTTTAGTGCCTCACTTGGACGACGTCGTGCAACTCCAGTAGAGAATAACAAATGCCGAGCATCATCATATAATAGATATCAATAGAATATCATACAGTCATCCTCTTGAGTAATAAACCCATTATACGAAATATCCCCCTTCTCCTCCTAAAGATTCCTAGCACATCCAGAAACTGAAGAAGAGAAACTGCATGCGGTAAGAATCCAAGAAAAAGACCCTGTCAGAGCATCTAATCACTGTCGCCAGAAAGAAACGGTGAAAACCAGTGTTCCTGTGTGCCAAATGGCGAGAGCCAAGCATAGGCCACACAGATTCATCCAACGTCGCCGTTTATGTGCAAACGAGTAACTCAGTAGTGGAGGGTAAAGTGATGTCTTTCAGGCCTAACACCATTATACCCTAGGAGAGAGGACAACGTCGTATTAATTTGACCTGAAACGACGTTGTTCCATCTTTAACGAAAATCCTGGCATACGACACAGTAGTCTACAGGTTGAGCGCACAAGGCCTAGGCTATATGGCCCATCCCAAGGATGTCAAGACGACGCCGCTTAAAGAGAAGGGAACCACAGATAGGCAAGTATGGAGAAACAACATAGGGTAACGTTAACCCTAAGAGGAAGAGTTATGTCTATTGCAGAGCATGAAACGGCGTCGTTCCCAGAGATCGAATGTTTTGTCCCACAGAGACTTATACGACAGCGTATCACTAAGCCAACTATCTCCTCCCAGAAACAGTGCCCTCCATGCGTCCCCATTTTGGATGTAATTGGTAGACCAAAACTATGTCGTTCCCTTCCAAATTAAGAGCCCCTTTTACAGCATCGTGGAAGGAACTTGTAGAGCAAACAAAACACCGCCATTGCCTTTTATTAATGAAGCGAGCCATCGTTGAAAATGCCACTTTATGGAAGTTAGCCAGACAGTGTTGTTCTTCAGGCAATTCCTGTAACCTGCAATCGCCCTGTAGCTCCTCCAGCTGAACCACCAATAGCTCAGGATAATCCACCATGCATGGATAAATGTAGACTACTCCACCAAGTGCATCTCCTTGGTTTGTCTTAGACCTCTCAGCTCTGGAGGTGGGAGAGCTACACTCCCTCCCAAACAAGAGTCAGCTCCAGTAGTGGGTGTTAGGACCGGCATCGTTCTAGCCCAACCAAAATAACGTCATTCCATCAACAAGAAAAAATAGCCAAAATCTATCACCATGTGCGTTGAGATGTAAGAGAAATTAAGCCGTATCGTATGGCTGCCAAGGCATAGATTGGTCCACAATCCGTATAAACTCTCCCAAATTCAAAGCATCCTCAATGCGACAACTAATATATATCTGAAACGACAAGCCAAACACCATTGTCCTTTCCCAAAATAAAGATTTTCCATGCGGCACCGTTTTTATAACTGGCTCATCCGATCAAAGAAGCATTGTTGTTTCAACCCAGGCTTATTTGTTAAAAGAATGTCATTGTTTGGACGCTTGCCAAACAGAAACGAACACTTCAGGTAAACAACACCTGGATCCTGCAACACTCAGAGCAGCCACCAACGAAAGATTCAACCAACCACATCCACCATATAAGTATGCAAGGGAATTACACCAGTAACCCCAAAACAGTACCACACTCCATCAAAAGGGGGAAAAATAATAGCAATAATAATGGAACCACTTTGTGATCTAGAATTCATTCAGCCTACCCCAACAATCATCTATCCACAGGACCATTCCCTAACGCTGCAATAATCCACTATGTCATCAGCCTATTCCCCCACGCCAGAGAGGCTGGATTTGAACGGCAGGAAAAAAAATTTCCTCCTCCCCCCCCACCCCCCATCCATATCCTCCTCCAGATACAATTAAGCATGC
>JAOQMP010052853.1:0-10910 GCA_027563575.1 Erythroxylum pedicellare | reverse complement strand
TCTCTCCTTTCATGCATGAGTGAGCCGAAATTTGTAAGAGAAGAGTCTCATTTTTGGTTCATTTCTTCTAAGAAAATCTCCTCCAAACATTTCTTCTCCTTTCCCACCAAAAGATTTTGCTAACCAAGTTGTCTTGGAAGAACAAGAGGTAAATCAAATTGGTTAAGGATGCAACAAAAAGGAGAGGATAGATTGACAAAGAAAATGATTCAAAAGCAAAGGCTTTGGATACAAGAAGAAGGAGAGGATAGCGCAATGAGGAATTAAAGCTGTAGTGAAGGAGTTGGTAATATCACTATCTTGTTTATGTTTATTATTATCCGTATACCATATCATGTATAGATTGGCATGATGATTTGGATATATTGCTTCCGATAAAAATAATATTTCTAAAATTTTTTGAAATCTACCGGTTTTCCAAATATGACATGCTTTCTTTTCCTAATCCAACATTTCTAGGGATCCAAAATTCCAAAATATCCCTAAAAATTGAAGTTATGATAAGTCGACGCATGTTGTCTGTCATACAGGCCATGATCGTGGCCTATAGTGTCACGTTCGTCACCCCGACGTTTACTTTTTGTGACCATCATCGTGGATGATGCCATGATTGTGGCTCCTTCATCTTGCTTCTGTCACGATTGTCGCCCTGGGTTTTACTTTGGACTTCCTCCAATTATCCTCTGTTCTTCCATAATTGATCTGAAACACTAACAAACACATCAAGGCACCTCAAATAGACAAAATTTAAGCTCAATGGCATACTCTACCATAAAACAGTCAAAACAAAATTGTATAACTAAACTACGTATTCCTAACCTAAACATGCACTAATTATTCAAGTTAACAACTAAACATGTACTAAACTACACCTTAAAACATTATGTAATCTACTATGATTAGTTTTACAATATTAATTAGTACAATTTGGGATCAAGAGGTGTAGGGATATAAGGCATTTCAAATCATGCAGAAATTGAGATTAGTTAAATCTGCTATTAAAAAATTTAGTAAGACATATACTTAGGATCTTAACAACCTGAGTAATGCTCTGGTAGATGCACAGTAGGATTGTTATCATGATCCCCATAATGTGGGCCTAAGGAGCATAGAAGTTGAGACATTGAAGCAATATCAAGTAGTGCTGAAGACGGATAATTTGATCTTAAGACAAAGCAAGACAAACTTGGCTTAAAGATGGTGATTCAAATGCAAAGTTTTTCCATGCCTCTCTACTTGCTAGGATAAGCATCAATACTATTACTAAGTCGAAGGTTGAATTTGTTCATGCTATTTTTGATCATCAAAAACTATCTAATTTTATCGAAGGCTATTTTTGAATCTTATGGGGAGGTTTGAAATGTGGCAAAGAGGATTCAGTGTAGAGAGTGTACTAGAGTTCAATCCTAATTAGTCTCTTTTAAAGATGTTCAATTCCCCTTTCAACTCTTAATAGGTAAAGGATGTGCTATTCAGTCTTAATAATTTTAAAGCCCTTAAACTAGATGGATTTTTTGCCAATTTTTTCCAAAATACTTGGTCCACTATTGGTCCTCTCTTAATTGATGTTGTGTTGGAGTTTTTTTTCTTCTAATTCAATGTTGAAGGAAGTAAACCACACCTTCATATGCCTAGTACTTAAGAAGGATAGACCTACTATAATTACAAACTTTATATCTGTCTCTTACTATACAATTGTTACAAAATAATTACTAGACTCCTAACATCTAAATTAAAGATTGTTTTTTCTGAAGTGGTGAATAAGGCATAAGGTTCATTCCTTCCTTCACAAAGTATTAGTGACAACATCCTTATACTTCAAGAGTTGTTGGGTGAGTATCAATCTAGAAAATGTATCAAGAGTTGTGCATTAAAGATTGACCTATTTAAAGCCTATGATACCATCAGTTGGACCTATATGCAAGCTTGCTTAGATGCTATTAGTTTACTTGTTAGATTTTGAAATTAGATTATGAGGGAACCTTCACAACATAATTTGATGGGGAAGTAACATATTTTTAACATTTTTATGCCATGAAGAATCCTTAAAATGGTCATTATTTTTTCTCTATTAATGTGATTGATCCCCCTAGTGTAGGAAATGTTTAAATTTAGATGCAAGGAGTAATTAGAAGCATTCTTAACTAAGCATTTGGAATCAAAAGCCACTATTGATGTTGAATTAGGAGAAGAGTTGATTAAGATGTAGCTACCTTATAGTTATTGGAAACTCCTCCCATAAGGTATGATTTGGCTTTCATACAATTACTTGAATCTTCCTAAAGGTTGTTACCTTTTAATGTGCAAGTACCTAATGTAGAGTTGAACCATTGCCCACCCATCTGAAGTATGCATATTTAGGAGATAAGGAGACCTTACTAGCCATTACTTCTGTAGTGTTGACTTCAAATTAAGAAAAAAATCGTTTCAAATATTGAGAGAGCATAATAAGGCCATTGGATGAAGGATTGTTGATATTCAAGGAATAAGGCCTTCTATATACATGCATCGCATCTTGTTGGAGGAGAATGCCAAGGCCACCAAGCAAGCTCAACATAGGTTGAATCCTCTGATGATGGAGGAAATGAAAAAAAAATGTTGAAGATTTTCAATGCTTTTCGATACTGGGCCATATTTGATAGTAAATAGGTAAGTTCGTTTCAGGTGGTTCCTAAGAAATCTGGAATCATAATTATGCCAAATGAGGAAGGTGAGTTGGTTCCTAACCGTATGCAAACTGGGTGGCGAGTATGCATTGACTATAGAAAATTGAATTTGACAACTATTGGAACAAGCCCAAAGAAATTAATGATACTTTTTATCTTTTGAGTTGTTCTGCCTAATCGGTTGCTTAAGACCTTTATCCTCAGATATAAATATAGTATGCCCTAATCGAATCAACATATTTTTTTATGCCTTATAGTAAAGCTCATTTTCCCATTCCCTATATTGATTAAATGCTTGAGAGATTGGCTAGATATGAATATTATTACTTTTTAGATGGATTTTCTAGTTATCTTTAGATTTCTATTGCACCAGAGGACTAGAAAAAGATGACCTTTACATGCCCATTTGGTAAATTTGTTTACAAAAGGATGTCATTTGGATTATGCAATGCACTGATAGGTACAGGCTGTATAATGTTTTAATAGGCATTTTAGTACATTTTTTATTGTTAATTAATTGAGTCATGCAAGTTTAGGTTTAAAGTTGTGTTAGTTAGTTAGATATTTGTGTTTTAAGTGTTATGTGGGTTAGAGAACACTATTGAGCTTTAATTTTTTGTGTTTGAGGTGTTTTTAGGTGTTTGTTAATGTTTGAGATTAAATATTAAAGAACAGAGAAGATTTGGAGGAAGCCCGACGGTGGACCCATGATCACGATCATGGCCCTAACCACGATCATGTCAAAGACTCTTTGAGCAAGCTATGATGGTGCCCTAGGGGGCCATAATCATGACAGAGACTCTTTCAATAGGTCACAACCTAGTTTTTACCATAATTAGTAAAGGACTATATAAGACAGGAGAAATGATCTAAATGAGAGAGCCTCCACTTTCCATTTTGGGAAAAAGCTAAGAAAAGGAATAAGGAAGAGAGAGAAGAAGAGAAAGAAGAAGGTGGAGTTTCAGTTACTGCTTTAACCTCAATTCCTCTAAGTTATCTTTTCTTCCTTTCATCTTTTATTTCATTCATTTGATGTATGAGATGGAATTGATGATAATGAACCTTCGGTTAAGCATTTTCTAACTTCTTTTAGGGATTTATACTTAATTTAATATTAACCTAGTTGCTTTTGTTGTTAATGATGCTGGGTGTTGTGATTATTTGTTGTACTGCATACTTCGGTAATAAATCAAAAGAATGAACCAAATGTAAAATGATTAGGTTGGTTAATGAGAGTTAAATGATCTAATAGACCATGCAAATAATCAAATTGGTAATTATACAGAGAGAGATCTCGTGTGAGGACCCGGTTGTTTATTGGAATGCTTAAGAACTAATTAGGATGTGGGATGTTTTGTTAATCGAGAGATTACATGTTCAGTAACTCATTTTAATTAGGGTTTATGATTTAAGGCTTAGTGATTACAACTTGAGAGAGACCAATCCACCCTTCGAAAGTTTAAGACTGACATCGCATTATCACAAATGTGGCTAAGTTAGCATTGGTGATAAGATAAATCCCCTTTCTCATAATTTATTAATCTTCCTTATTTGAATTTCAATTGTCAATTGGTGGTGCTCAAATTTGATTTCTTACATTAATTTAGAATTCTCATTTCAATCACCCCATATTTGATTATTTGCTTTTCTTTTTAGTTTTCATTTTCATTTTAATTACATTTTTAGGTCTTAGACAAATTAGGATTTGATTAATGCACTAATTCCTCCTGGGATTGACACCTCATATACTACACTACGACCTATGCACTTATGGAATATTGAGGGTTTTATAACATTAAAACTGGTTCAACACACACCAGCCACCTTTCAAAGATCTATGGAAAACATTTTCTTTGAGTATGTTGAGAAGATTATAGAGGTATTCATGGATGAATTTAATGTTTATGATTCTTCTTTTAATAATTTCTTAGAGAATCTTGCATTTATATTATAAAGATGCATTGAAAATTACCTTATACTTAATTAGGAAAATGCCATTTTATGTTAGATCAAGGTATAGTTTTAGGGTATGTTATATCTGTTAGGGGCATAGAAGTAGATAATTTTAAATTTGATCGTATTTCTGCCTTATCTTACACCTCAAATGTACAAGAA
Organism: Erythroxylum pedicellare; assembly: GCA_027563575.1. Taxonomy (NCBI): domain Eukaryota; kingdom Viridiplantae; phylum Streptophyta; class Magnoliopsida; order Malpighiales; family Erythroxylaceae; genus Erythroxylum; species Erythroxylum pedicellare. The sequence goes on along the minus strand of JAOQMP010052853.1, from coordinate 6,129 downwards.
GTTAATTTTATTCTTGGCTAGACAAATTTTTACCATATATTCATCGAGGATTTCTTAAAGATAGCCTCACCTTTATGCAAGTTGTTGCAACGAGATGTCTAATTTGAGTTTAAAGATAGTTGTACGGAGGCCTTTAACAAAATTAAGAAGCTCTTAATGTCACCATCAGTGATTCAACCTCCAAATTGGAGCCTCCCCATTGAGATCATATATGATGCAAGTGACTATACAATGGGGGTAGTTTTAGGATAAAGAGTAAGTAAAGCTTCACATACCATATATTATGCTTCAAAGACTTTAAGTCCAAATTAGTTAAATTATTATGTAATTGAAAAAGAACTTCTGGTTGTGGTTTTTACTTTAGAGAAATTTTGATCATATTTGCTAGGTGTTAGGGTTATTATTCTAATCATATAGCTTCGAGGTACTTACTCACGAAGAAGGAAGCAAAGCCAAAGTTGATCAAATGGATTCTCCTCCTTCAAGAGTTCAATTTAGAAATAAGAGATAAGAAGGGAGTAGAAAACATGATTTTTGGTCACCTCCATTGCTTGATCAGAAAGGAAAATGATATCCCTTTGAGAGAAACTTTTACAGATGAACATCTATTTTCTACTGATTTGACACTTCCATGGTATGTCAATATTATGAACTTTTTTGTTACTAATAAATTACTGTTGATTTGTCAAAGGCTCAAATGGATAAACTAAAGAATGAAGCAAAGTACTATGCTTAGGATGATCCATATCTATGAAGGCATTGTGTAGATCAAGACATAAGAAGGGGCGTACTTGAGAGCAAGATACATTTTATCTTACCCTTCTATCATTCATATGTTTGTGGAGTACAACTTAGGGTAAAGAGGAATGCTCTTAAAGTTTTGTAGGGTGGTTTCTACTAGCCCTCGTTATTTAAGTCCATTCTCCCTCACTACATCCTGTGCTTGTAACTTTTTAACTCTTTCCTTAAGCATCGGTCTCACTCTGAAATTTGCAATAATACAATCTGACTCCCCCTGTTTCAAGCTTATTCTAAGCTTAGCCATCTCTTCCAATAATGGTTGATAAACTGTTTAAACATAGGCTATCGATGATTTACTACTCAAAGCATCTTCCACTACATTTGCCTTTCCTGGATGGTACTTAATCAACAGGTCATAATGCTTGAGCAACTCTAACTACCTTCTCTGTCTCAAATTTAATTCCTTCTGGCTCAACAAATACTTAAGACTTTTATGATTAGTAAAAATCTTCGTTTGAACTTCATATAGATAGTGTCTCTAAATCTTCAAGGAGAAAATTACTGCTACCAATTTTAAATCATAGGTCAGATAATTCAACTCATAAGGCTTCAGTTGCCATGAAGCATAAGCTATCACCCTTTCTCCCTGCATAAATACACAACCTAAACCCTTTCTTGAGGCATCACTGTACACTATATAACCCTCATCTCCAGTCGACAAAATCAAAACTGGAGCACTTGTTAATTTGCGCTGGAGCTCCTCAAAGTTTTTCTAACATTCCTCACTCTAGATAAATTTTGATTCTTCCTCAATAACTTTGTCAACGAAGCTGCTATCATAGAGAATCCCTCTCCTATAATATCCTGCTAAACCCAGAAAACTCCTGACCTCTGTTACTGTCTTGGGTGCATGCCAATTTACCACAACTTCAACCTTCCTTGGATCAATATGTACCCCATCTTTTGAAATCACATGCCCAAGGAATATCACCTCTTGTAGCCAAAACTCACACTTGCTGAACTTAGCATAAAGTTCCCTCTTCCTCAATGTCTGCAACACAATCCTGAGATGCTCCTCATGTTCCCCTTCATTCTTGGAATACACTAGAATGTCATCCATAAACACTGTGACAAACTAATCTAGATATTCCTTGAATACCCTATTCATAAGATCCATAAAAGCAGCTGGAGTATTGGTCAATCCGAAAGGCATAACTAGAAACTCATAATGCCCATACTGTGTTCTGAAGACTGTCTTGTTTACATCAGACTCCCTGATTTTGAGCTGATGATAGCCTGACCTGAGATCAATCTTGGAGAAGACCCTTGCTTCCTACAGCTGTTCAAACAGATCATCAATCCGGGGCAGAGGATACTTGTTCTTAATAGTCACCTTGTTGAGTCTCCGATAATTAATGCACATGTGCCATATTCCATCCTTCTTCTTAAAAAACAGGACTGGTGCTCCCCAAGGTGACGAACTCGATCTTATGTAACCCTTCTCTAACAGTTCTTCCAACTGTGCCTTAAGCTCCTTCAGCTCCGCTGGAGCTCTTCTATAGAGTGGTATAGAAATGGGTGTAGTTCCAGAAATCAAGTTGATGGCAAACTTTATTTCCCTTACCAGTGGCAAACCAAGTAAGTTCTTTGAGAACACATCTGGAAACTCTCTTACAATAGGAAAATCCTCCAACTTCCCTTCATTCACATCAGTGTCCATAACCTATGCCAAGAAGGCTTCACACCCCTTCCCCGTCATTCTGTTAGCTAGTAAGGCTGAAATAATTCTTAGTGATGGTGTTTTCCTGTCCCCCCTAAAAATCACCTTCTCACCGTTTCCTAGATCAAACTCAACCTCCTTAAGGCCACAATCCAGCTTCACATGATACTTCTCCATAACATCCATTCCTAGTATGACATCTAGCCCCTTTAAATCTAGGGGTGGTAAGTCCACTACCAGTTGAGCACCCTCGAAGAAGAGCTTACAATCCTTATACACTTGATTTATAATCACATTTCTCCCTAGAGGAGTACTAACAATTAAAGGGCTACCCAAAGGGCTCAAATCAACATCATGTAATGTCATGCTTGTAGAAATAAATGAATGCGTGGAGCCAGGATCAATCAATACATATACTGCAAAATTGAATAAGTGAGCCATACCCATGACAACTTTAGAGGTGGCTGGAGCTTCCTCTCTGGTCATGGCGAACACCTTTGCCTGAGCCTTACCCCTTGGCCTTCCTGGAGCAATAGCCTTCCTTGCAACTTTAGAACTGCCCACCTCAGTGATTGACCTGGTCCCTACTATTTCTGCTCTCCTAGGGGCTTGCAACTATGACCCCTCTTGTGTTGTTGCTTGGGGACAATCCCTGATCATGCGTCCCTTCTCTCTGCACTGGAAGCATGCTCCAAGTAACCTAAAGCACTCTCCTTTGTGAAGCTTCCCACAATGCTCACAATAAGGGTTTGTGTATCTGCTCCTCCTTGTCCTTCCAGTGCCTCTCTTACTTGAGGCTTGCCCTATGGCTGCTCTTGCCTGCTTGCTCTTAGTAGGGCCACTGCTTCCCACTTCACTCTGAGTACGATGACCCTTGTACTCCTCTTAGGCATTGGAGCACTCATTCCCTTCTTAGAAGACTGCTCCCTGTTCTTCCTCTTCTTACTCACTTCACTCTTTATATTCTCCAGTTTCTCAGCCTGGAGTGCAGCATCTATCAGTTGCTGGTAGTCACAGAAATTGTGGATCAAGGCTTTCTTCTTGATCCCCAAATGTAGTCCTTGCTCAAACTTGCAGCACTTATCCTCCTCATTAGCAACGATGTTGGCCGCATACTGTGACAGCTTAATGAACTTCAGCCCATATTCACTCACACTTATATCCCTCTGTGTGACGTTTAGGAACTCCCTAGCCTTCTCTTAGATATAGACCCTTGAGAAGTACTTCCTCCTAAAAGATTCTAAAAAGCCTCTCCATGACAACATTGGAGGTATATCCTGACTATGGGGCATTGACTCCCACCAATGCAGTGCATCTCCTTGCAGCAAACTAATTGCATAATCCAGCTTCTCCTTATCGGAGCACTTCATCTGAATCAGAACACTCTTGGTCCTCTTCAACCAAGCTTCAACCTCTTCTGGATTTATGGTTCCACTAAAATCCACAGCTCCATACTTACAGAGCTTGTCATACTGTGCACTTCTATCTACTAAAGTTGGCACTGGCACTTGTGACCCTTGGCCCATGGCATATGTGAAAGCCTGAGTAAAGTCTTAAAAGAACCGCGGTTTCATAGCAGGTATAGGAGGAGGAGGCGGTGGCACTTCATGTTGCACACTAGGTGCCTCAGAATCAGAAGCAGGCTGTGTCCCAGCATCTTGCGGGACATAGGATTCATCCTTACTCCCTTGGTGAGAGCTAGATCGAGTTACAGCTCCTCGAAGTCTCTTTCGAGGTGGTATTTTCCACTCCTTCAATTTAAAATCATTGAAAATCTTTAGTTTATGCAAAACAGTTTCAAATCATGTAAAGCAATTCAAATCATATAAAGCAAATTTCAAATCTTGTAAAACAATTCAAAACGATGCAAGTTATATACTTTAAAACAATGCATGTTCATTTTCTGTCTTAAGCTACCCACTTCATGCCTAGGATACTCTTAAACCTAATCGCTCTGATACTATAAGTGTTGGTACCCCACCCTGGTGGTTCACGTGTCTGACATCCTAAGTGACATCTGAATGAGTGCTCCACAAGGGTGGCGATCTCCCACCAGGATAAACATCAAAACAACACCTTCTCCTATTTCAGGATAGATTTATTTGGGTAAACCTCAATCTTATTGCACCTATCTTGAGGCAATTAGCATAACTGTCATTTGGGATATCAAATTAATGCCAACTTAGGATGGTATGAAAGAAGACTTCGAGGTCTACAATTTTTATGAAGACCTCGAAGGTGGATTCTATCATCTGAAGGATAAAAAATGGAGCAGACTATAGCATCAGATGAATAGTGTACAGAAGGAGAAGTTTAGGTCACATAGGCAGAAAACAGAAGGAGCAAAATGACATACGAAACAAAAAGATAGGCGAAGCAGAAAGATAGATGAAGTGGAAAGATAGATGAAAGGCAAAGCAGACGATTCAAATGGTCAACTTAAGACGAAGCAAAAGTCAACCTAAGATGATACAGATGGTCAACTTAAGACGAAGCAAAAGTCAACCTAAGACGATTGACGTCATCACAGACGATACATTCCTTAAGACGAAGCGTCTTTACAGGAGATACAACTCCTAAGACGAATGACGTCATCACAGAAGAGATGATGTCATTACAAAAGATACCTCTCTTAAGATGAAGCGTCTTTACAGACGATACATCTCTTAAGACGAATGACGTCATCATAGACGCTATGACATCATTATAGATGATACGTCTCTTAAGACGAAGCGTCTTTACAGACGATACATCTCTTAAGACAAATGACGTCATCACAGATGCTATGACGTCATTACAGATGATACGTCTCTTAAAACAAAGCATCTTTACAGACGATAAATCTCTTAAGATGAATGACCTCATCACAGACGCTATGACATCATTATAGACGATACGTCTCTTAAGACGAAGCGTCTTTACAGATGATACATCTCTTAAGATGAATGACATCATCATAGACGCTATGACGTCATTACAGATGATATGCCTCTTAAGATGAAATATCTTTACAGACGACACCAAGGTATACTCTTAAGCATAAACATCTCCCCTTCTAAAGACCATAACTTACGACCCAAAAGTCCGAAAATTCTATACTATATACTATTGGAAAGCTAAAAGAGATAACTACAACTTTCCAGAGGGCACAATTTCCTGTATCATCCTGGATTAATTTAGACCTTCCCTTGAAGTCTGAACACGAACTTTTCCCTTATGGAACTTAAAAATGCAATGTACAAACTTAAAAGAGAGCCATGGTCAAAATGTAATTATATTTCATTTGCATCAACAGATAAGAGTCTTACAAAGCTTTAGTGGGCATTTCAAGCCACAAATATATTAATATGTTAAAGTTTCAAAATACAGAAGGTACATAATTCATGATTTGCTCAAAATGCAACTAAAGCCTCTCTTTACAAAATTTGCTTCAATTACAAAATATACAAAAACTTGGAGTGATGCCCTAACCCTTGTCTACTCGATATCTTACTTATCACCTAAATGTGAGGGAGGAAAAGGGGGTGAGCTTAAGCCTGTGGGTAACAATTTATAATTGTTAATAAGCAAAACCATTTAAGAAGTCCTTTCCAATGCAGAAAATTTACGTTATTGCAAATTATGTATGCATCACTTTTGGCAATTTATCATGAGCACATAAGCATATC
>JAOQMP010052844.1:0-10910 GCA_027563575.1 Erythroxylum pedicellare | reverse complement strand
AAGACCCTTTTATTTTAAGGGTACATTTGATGTAAATATTTAATACTAAAGAATTTAGAGCCTATATGATATTTCAAAACTTTTGTGTAATAATTTAACTGTTTCCTTAATAATTGATTAATTATATATGCAAGTGCATAGAATCGATTGTAGTAAGTAATAAAATAGAAGTATTCTAGAGTATCCATCACACAAAGACTTTACTACTGTACTTATTAATCCTAGACAAAGAAAAAAAGGAAACAAGATTTAATGAAAGTAATTAAATTATGCAACTATTAAAAGAAAATCTAGATAACTAGGTTTTAGGGTTCATTTATAAGGAAATTCCAATTATCATGTGAGATTAATACAAATTTAAAATAACAAATAAGTTTATCTATATATACATATCCTCTTTTGAGGCACAAGGGTATATTCAATTAAGAAATTACCAGCTCATGCATCTGCAATTAACCTAAATCAAGCTCGTTAATCATAGTTATATATTTAGTTATATCCCAAGTTTATGAAATCTCTTACTTAAACTTAGAATGTTTATTCTCCTAGCACCTTTCAATCCTTCACATAGTCCTTAATATTGAATCTATGTTAATCAGGCATTAATCCAACAATTAAGAACAATGAGACTGTTAAAGTAAATAACGACTACTTATGTGCTGATAATTGAAATATCCATACAAATTATATCCCTAACCATAACCAGGAATTTATATAGTAAGCATCAAGAAAACAAAACTAAAAAAATAGTTTTAACTTAAAATAAATAAATAAAGGAACAAATTTAGAAGAATTGTCATGATTATCCTTAAATCTTGCTCTAAACATTTTCTTGATTCGAAGAAATTGTAACACCCTATTTTAGGGGTTAGAATATTGAGGAATTAAGTGCATTATATGCTTTGCATATTGAGTATTCACTGAAATGTGCATATGTATTTTTGATACATACAAATAACTGTAGATGCACTCATTGACATTTTTCTGCGTAAAATGGATTTATAAATGTGATTTGGCAATTTTGGTATATTTTAGGTATTTTGGAATTTTGGAATAGGAAAATTGTCAAGGGGTAAGTTAAGTTGGTACATAAATTTAGTATGATTAAACCTACGAATTATTGATAAGTGGTATCATTCATTGTGTGACAAATGGCATAATATACTGGAGACATGTGGTAACTTGCCTGAAGGACAAATGGCTCATATGCATAGAGCCATGTGTCAATATGACAGTAAAACACATAATCATGTGTTTTGGTAACGTATGTTATTGTAGCTCTCTATTCTTCTTCGAATTGTATGGTCCTTCATCGAGAGCATCATGCTCTACCTAGAACTTTCATCACCTAAACCTGTGATTGACTCTCCCATCTACGTTAACCTTTGCAAAACAAATAGTTTAGCCTAGTCATTATGTTGTTCTCTTTAATCTTGATTTTTCCTTAGTTTGCTGAAACCGTGCTCTTCACTATCGTTGCTGGGATTTTTGCTAGAGAAGCAAGTAAGTGTGTTATAGTTTTCTGGATACCTTGTAAATGAATTTGATGATGTTTTACGTACTGGAAATGAGTACATGCATAAGTTATGTAATTAGAGAGTTTTTGGATGAGTTGATAAAATTGTGCAGTGGAATGTGCAGGTGTTGTAATATTGATTGCATATGGTTTAAAGAGAAACTTAGTAAAGTAGACCTTAGCCAAAAATGATATGGGTAAGAAGGATAACTTCGATGATGTTAAGAATGTGTTAAGTGAGATTTAGTGAAATTTGAAAATGTGCAAAAAGTTTAAAAACGCAGTCGTGAGAGAAAACTTGTGTAAGTTTCGGTTTTGATGATCAATACCTTATGAGCTTGTAGTTGATTAGTTTTGAGATTGTATTGGAGTAAAAAGACATAATATGAATTAAAGATGGATTAAGATGAAGAATTAAGGATTTCAAGAATGACAGAAGAAGAAACTTTTCGGTGAAGAAGGAGAGTGATTGCAATTTTGTTGAGGGGGATGCCACAATTGAGACATCGCTAGTCCATCTGGAATCTCGCGATCGTGTAGGCACACGATCATGACTTCCATGCTTTTTAAAGGAGGTTGTTTTCTGAACATACTTTGATCTTTTTGTTATAACTTCTTCTCTAGACATCCAATTGACATGGGAATTGAACCAATAGACTCATAAGACATTGAAATTCATATTGAACAAAAAAATTAAGACCATATCAAATGGATTGATTAAAGAATTTATGATGAAATTGTGACTATATTGAAGTATGATAACTGGAATGATTTTACTGAACATACTTCGGTATTTTACTTATATTTGGATCTGTAGATTTTCAAATGGAGTGATTCTTGATTGTAAATAAACTAGAGTCATATGAATACAAATTTTTTGAAGATATTGAATTCAAATTATGCCTATAAAAATTTTAAAATCTGATTAGAAGTTGAGATAAGAATTATGTTAAAGCTTAAGTATAGTCTGAGATCTTTTGAGTATAACTTTCAGTATATAGAACCAAATGGAATGATCTCGGTTTCATTAGAAACTTAAGATATGGAAGAACAACTTTCTATAAGGAAGTGTTACCAAATTACCTCACCTTCCTGATGAGAATAATTGAGCAAAGTGGACCCGAAAGTTGGTTATTAGATAAATCTGGATTGAGAAATTGAGTATCGTTTCACATGATTGATAATATGACAAGATTAAGGATAAGAAACATGGAATTTGTCATCAACATGCATCATGCATATTCAGTGTACATAAACGTGCATTAATGAATTCTTAATCATGCACAATAGTGATATGTGTTTGTACTAAATGTTTTAGAGGAACCCATTAAGTGACCGATTCTAGATATTGCTGGGACTTCGAGGCAATAAGCAATAAGGGAGCTTTTGTAAGTAATTTAGATAGTCAATTTTGTAAGTAATTCAGTAAGTAATTTTTTATAGTTTTTCCTTGACTGTTTTGTTTGCTATTGATTTGGAACATTGAATGATTTGCAAAACTATAAGAATGTGATATACTTGAATAAATAATATGAAAACATTGATTGATATGTCAATTGAATTTCAAACATTTTTGTTTTTGAATCTATTAAGTCCTAGCTCTAGGTAAATAGGCATGCCTAGAAGGGTCTACAGCTTCTTCTGGACACTTTAGTGTCGAGACTTCGGTCTCTTCTGGACACTTCAATGTTGAGACTTCGGTCTCTTCTGAACACTTTGGTGTCGAGACTTCGGTCTCTTCTGGACATTTCAATGTCAAGACTTCGATCTCTTCTGGACATTTCGATGTTAAGAATTCAATCTCTTCTGGACACTTCAGTGTTGAGACTTCGGTCTCTTCTATTTAGTAATTCCACTCATGGTATCTTTTGTATAAGTCTTATTACCCACTTCTAATCATGGATTTACAATCTAACTCGTTTTGTACTTTGATCTCTGATAAGCTTTGATAAGAAACAAACCCTATTTTTGATCTGATGGGTTAACACCCTATTCTAAAAATCTGTTCTATATTTCTGTATGATCTATTCTACTATTGAAATGTCTGACTTTAACATGTGAAGTGTTTTTATTAATAAATCTTAGTCTGTTTTGAATTTCAGTATATTGAGATCCTTTTGTATAACATGATTCAATATCTATTGTGGTTAGACTTAGTTTAGTTATTACTCATTAAGCTATATGCTTAGCATGGTGAATTTGCCCCATGTAGGTTCAGAGAGAAGGACTGGGACAAGTTATCCGCAATGGCTAAAGGAGTCTGAGTTTTTGTTTGAACAAAAATGTATTTTTGTGTTTTTGATTTTTGACTTGTATTTGAATTTGTATAAAGGTTTGTAATAACTATAATACAAACTGGTTTCTGAACTTATGATATGTAATATATGTTTGCTTCAATTTCTGAAAATTTATGTAATGAATGTTTGGTGTGTTTTGAAATGCTTCCGCATTGATCTATTGTTTGTTTCTGTTTGTGAATCTGAAGTGGCACTCTCGTATCCTTCCAGGGGGTATTGGGGTGCCACACCTTTTTGGTATTAGAGCATGGTTTAGGCGATTCTGGTTTAAGCAGTGCTTAATTCTTGCTTATACTAAAGGGTAAAATTTGTGTTTTGGCTTAATGCTGTGTCCCATATTTTTTCTATAGAATTAACGATGTAGAGATCATGCGAATCCATTGATGAGAGCAATCATCCTGAGCAAACTCGTCAATTGATATCCAAACCCTTTGGGGTCAATTGAGGTGAAGCTGAGATGCCACCTCCTCCTCTAGCTCAGGGAGAGGCTTTAGTGCAAGCTAATGTGAAAATTGAAAAGTAAGAGATAATCAAAAGAGAATGGAATCAACGTAGGAGCTTTGCTAGTGGAGGTCAGTCCTTGGGAAAATGAAGTCAAAAAAGTACTTCCTTTGCACCAGAAGTTACCCAGAGATTTGGGACTCGGGGAAAGCAAAAAAAAATTTCCCTCATTGACTGTTTATGGTAAGGGTTCCTCTAGGGGCCAAGGTTCAAGTTCCCCAGAGTGCCCTCATTGCTCTATACAACATTGGGGTATTTGTTAGAGGGCTACTAGTGTATGTTTCCATTGTGGCAGTATTGAGCACCTAATAGCCAACTGCCCTCTAAGATATTCTCAGATGTCACAAGCCAATAGGGAGGTCTTTCATACATCTACTGGGAACAGAGGACGTAGCAGAGGACAAAGAGGATCTGGTCAACATAGACCTAATTTGGGTACTCAATTGGAAAATGTGGATCAACTAGTTGTGACTTCCGCTTCAACTCGAGCTCATGCTTTGAAAGCTCATAAGGATTAGGAAGCACCTGAAATCATTGCCGGTATTGCTTCTCTTTTTGATTTTGACATGCATGCACTGATTGATCTTGGATCTACTCATTTATATATATCTGTGCTAGAAAAATGTTTGATATGAAGATGTCAATGGATCAGTTAGAATATGACATTCATGTAACCAGTCCTCTCAGTAGTAGTGTGTTGGTTAATCATATGTTTAGGAATTTTCCTATTATGATACAAGAAATGAATATGTAGCAGATCTGCTCATAATGTTATTTCATGAATTTGATTTGGTTATGGGTATAGATTGGTTATCCAAGCAGAGGCAGTAGTTGATTGTCATGCTAAGATAGTTATGCTTAAGAAGCCTGATCAGTCTATAATAATATTGTATGGCACCCACACTAGTTCATTAGCTATGGTAATATCTTCTATACAAGCCCGAAAGATCTTTAGGAAGGAATATGAGATTAGCATTATGTTATGGTTGTATACCTTTTAATTAAAGTGGAAGGAAATGTATTTTTATGGATTTGATGGAGAAAAAGAATAGAGATGTAAGTAAAAGTGATGGGATTTAAAGAGTACATTAACTTGACAGGTTGAACTTGGAACCAGAATGGTTGTTTAGGTATCATGTTGAAAGTTTGTAATATAGTACAAGGTTATAACATTGGTTTATTATAAGAATTTCGTGAAGGTTACGTTTCATAAATTTCTGAATTGATTGAGAACATATTCAAGTAAGATGAAGCAGAAGATAGCAATATATGTAGGAAACCCTCAAAAATAAGATGATTAGTTATTGTGAGTGTACATCTGATAAAGTGATTGCTTTGGAAAATGATGTTATGGTGTACAGATGTAATATATGTTTGGATATGAATGAATGAATATCGAATAACAATGAATAAATGAGTATTGAACAAATCAAATATGAATATTGGAGTCGGATAAGTATGAGATTTAGACAGAGGAAGCTAAATATACTACTAAAAGGGCATCGATATCAGGCATCTGAATAAAGTCACAATGAAGAACAAGTATCCATTGTCGAGGATTGAAGACCTATTTGATTAGTTAAATGATGCAGGATGAAAAGGTAGTTGCTTATGCCTCTAGGAATCTAAAGTCTCATAAATAGAATTACCCTACTCATGATCTACAACTTGAAACAGTAGTGTTTGCCTTAAAAATTTGGCAGCACTACTTGTATGGTGAAAAATGTAGATTTTTCACAGATCATAAAAGTCTGAAGTATCTGTTTACCTAGAAGGAACTCAATCTGAGACAATAATGTTAGTTGGAATTGTTTAAAGACTATGATTGTATTGTGGATTATCATCCAGGTAAAACTACTCTTATATCTGATGCCTTGAGTCGGAAGACCATTTCGGCATTATCACTTAAGCAGAGTGAATGGAGACTGGTGTCTGATGGAGCTTTGATAGCTCAATTGAAAGCAAGGCCTACTTTGATACAAGAGATATGTGATGCTCAGAGAACTGATGATAAGCAAAAGATTTGTGATACTCAAAGAACTGATGATAAGTTACAACAACAGTGGTCAGACCAATATTGGCATGACGCCTTATGAAGCGTTGTATAGTAAAAGGAGTAGAATTCTGGTATGTTGGATTGAGTTGAGTGAAAGCATGATGATCGGGCCTAAAATTATGACAGATACTGAAGAAAAGATTTAGATTATTCAACAAAGTTTTAAAGCTGCCAGTGATAGGAAGAAGTCTTATGTTGATCTAAAAGGAAGGAATATTGAATATCAGTTAGCCGATAAGGTGTTCTTGAAAGTGTCATTGCGGAATAATGTACTTCAATTTGGTAAGAAGGGTAAACTTAGTATGTGATAAACTCTTATGAAATTCTTAAAAGAGTTGGGCCAGTAGCTTATCAGTTGGCTCTTCCTGAAGAATTGGCTAAGCTACATGATGTGTTCCACATTTCTATGCTAAGAAGATATCGGTTTGATGTGAGATATAAAATTTTAGTGCAAGAAATTCAGGTACAACTGGATTTGTCGTATGAAGAAGGGCTAGTTTCTATCTTAGCCCGAGAAGTCAGGCAACTTAGGAATAAGCAAATCCCTTTGGTAAAAGTACTCTGGCAACACCATGGAATTGAGGAACCAATATGGGAACTCGAAGAAACCATAAAACCTCAGTATCCATAACTATTCAAATCAGGTATGAATTTTGGGGAAGAAATTTCTTAAGGAGGGAAGAATTGTAACACCCAATGTTCGGGGTTAGAAAATTTAAGAATTTCAGTGCACTATTATGTGCTTATGAATTTTGACACATACAAATTATTATACATGCATTCATGATATGTTCTAGGTAAAATGGATTTTTAAATGTGATTAAATTGTGAAAAATTTATTCAGAGACTATCGATATTATTTTGGAATTTTTAAAGGAATTTTAGGAAATTTTTCTAAAAATTTTGGGGTATTTTGGATTAAGAAAAATAGACAAATAGTATTATGACATGTAGCATTTGTATATGGGTGACAAATGGCTCACATGCAAATGGGCTATGTGTTAATAGATTAAGAAGGAATGTAAGCATGTGTTTGAAAGGCAAAAAATCCTATAGCTCGTGGGTTGTACTTCAGTTTGGCTTTGTTTGTCATCAACATCGGAAACTCTCTTCCAAGGTCTTCATCACAGAATAGCTTGTTGAATTGGCTGCATTTTATTTTGAAAAGTTGGGAGTTTAAACTAGTAAGTACCATATGGTTGTTATGATTTGTGTACTGAATTATTGATCACATAGTTAATAGTTCGATGTTAATACATTGAAGACATTTATTAGTTAAAGCATGAATGAGAATTTTAGGTGGGCTGTATATGTTGCTTTTGCATATTTGATGATTGGTCTATTATAAGATGGAGTTGAAATGAATTTTTAAGTTTGAAAAATCACTGAAACCATCCTTAGAAAGAGTACAGAAAATGCATGAATGCTAATTTATAAATATACCCTGTTGTCTACTGTTGACATATGTAAATTTGCTGAGTGTCTATGGAAATGAATTGAAATGAGTTTATGATAAGGAATGAGGATTAGATGAGGATGGGATGCATAAATGATTTAAATGAAGCGTAAGAATTGGTGAAGATGAAAAAGAGAAAGTGCAGAAAAGTTGGTAAATTGTGTGAATGAGATTCATATTTTTGATGGTTGTGTGTAATCTTAAAATTTGGATTTGTTATATGTTGTGGAGTTGAAATGGAAGTAGTAGAAGTGGTTCAAGTGTCATTTGTGTTAAAAAAATTGAAAACATAAAATGAAAGATAGAAATTACAGTAGTGATAGAAAGTTGAAAATGCTGTAATTTGTGGATGCATCGATTTTTAATGTTTGACTATGAACTTGATTTTGAGTTGTGCTTTGAATGAGTTGAGATGATATGGAAGTGAAACAAAGTGGTGATTGTAAGTGTACAAGTGTGTGATGAAGGATTGAAAAGTGAAAAAAAAGAAAGAATTGTTCAGGGAAGGAGAGAAGAAGATCACATGGCATGATTACGACTTTGATGTTAAGGATCGCGAGTCACGATGGCGTGACTGCATGTTTTTCTAAAAAATGATGGTTTTTGAACATCCTTTGGTATTTTTGTTATAACTTCTTCACTCAATACCCAAATGACTTGATTCTTAAACCAGTAGACTCATGAGACATTGATTTTCATCTTGATCAAAAATTATAATCATCGAAAGTGGATTGGTTGATGAATTTAAGATGCAAATGGTGCTATGCTGAAGTATGATGACTGGGATGAATTTTACTGAACATATTTATGTAATTGGACTATATTATCTGTAGACCTCATAATGAGATGATTATTGATTTTGATTAAACTAGAGCCCTAAGGATACAAATTGTATGAAGAGATTGAATTCAAATTCTTCCTCTAGAAATTTTAGAATATAATTGGAAGTTGAGATAAGAATTATATTGAAGCTTAAGTACAGTCTAAGATCTTTTGAGTCTAACTATCAGTATACAAAACCAAATGGAATGATCTTGGTCCCATTAGAAACTTAATACATGGGAGAACAACTTTTTAGAAGGATGTGTTATCAGATTACCTCATCTTCCTAATGTGAATAATTAAGAAAAGTGGACCCGAAAATTGGTTGTGAGAAAAATCTGGATTGAGCCATTGAGTATAGTTTCACATAAATGATAATGTGACAAGATTAAGGATAAGAAACTTAGGAATTTTTCATGAACATGCATCATACATATTCAGTATACATGAATGTGCATAATTGAACTCATAATTGTGCACAATGGTGATATGTGTTTGTATTAAATGTTTTAGAAGAACCTATAGAGCGACTGATTCCATATATTGCTAGGACTTTGAGGTAATAAGTAATAAGGGAGCATTTGTAAGTAATTTAGATGGTCAATTTTGTAATTAATTCAGTAAATAATTTTTCATAGTTTTGTTTTGACTGTTTTGTTTGCTATTGATTTGGAACATTGAATGATTTGTAAAACTGTAAGAATGAGATATGCTTAATGGTATGAAAACATTGATTGATATGTGAATTAAATTTCAAACATTTTTGAATTTGTTAAGTCCTAGTTGTGGGTAAATAGGCATGCCTCTGTAGTTGCTTCTATGACATTTCAGTGTCTTCAATTAATGGCACTTCAGTGTCTTCTGTTATGGACACTTCAGTGTCGAGACTTCAGTCTATTCTGTGTAAGTCCCGTTACCCACTTCTGTAAATGGATTTAATAGTCTTCTAATTTTGTATTTTGATATCTGTTTGATTATGATATAAAAAAAGAAATTGTGTTCTGATTCTAAAGGGTTCTTACCCTCTTTTGATGTTTAGTTTTGTTAATTATAAAATTTTTCTGAGATACAATATGTTTAAATTGTTCATTCGTTAAACTGTTAATGCATGCTTTTGTTATATCATGATTCTCTATAATTAGTTGTCAGTTTATGTATAGATTAGTTATCACTCACTAAGTTATATGTTTAGTATGGTGGATTTGCTCCGTGTAGGTTCTGAGTGAGGATTATAAAAACTGGGACAAGTGAATCGCAATGGCTAAGGGAGTCTGAGTTTTGTTTGGACAAAAATGTATTTTGAGTTTGATTTTTGGCTTTTATTTGAATTAGTATAAAGGTTTGTAATAACCATAATATAGGCTGGTTTCTGAACTTATGATATGTGATATATGTTTGCTTCAATTTCTGAAAATTTATGTAATGAAATGTATGTTTGTTCTGAATTGCTTCCAATGGAAAATTTTGAATGCTATGCTTCTGTAAAATGTTTTGGTTTGTTTGTACTATCTTGGGTGGCATCCACATATCCTCCAGGGGGTATTTGGGTGCTACACATTTGTATAAAGAATGGATTTTTATAAAGACTCTTAAATGAAATGCAAGATGTAGTGATTGTTGAGAATTGTTTATTGTTGCTTATGAGTGGACTTGAAGTCCAAAATTTGTAATTGAGAAATTGATGAATATAAAAGTGTTTTGAAATTTTACAGGGTTTTGAAAATTTTGGGAATGTCAAAATGTAGGAAAAGAATCGTACCAATATGTTACATAACCAATAGAGAGCGAGAGAGAGCTACGTGAGAGAGCGTGATAGCTAAACGTCTATTACTTCGAAGATCATCGGTGTATTTTGACCCCCCCTCTTCCATGACTTCTTCTTCTTCTTCTCCACCATCTCCTTCTCGTGTACCCCTAATCAAAATCCATGTGCCATCTCCTAGAAACCCCCTTTCATCACCTTCTGCAAAACCTAATTCCTAAAACACTGACCCAAATTGCCTAAACCTTTCCCCTATTAAGATAGCTGAAGGATTACAGAATCATATTGATTTGATTCATTAACAGAATAGTCCAGAGGTCCCCTTAAACACTCAAGTATGTAGAGCTTTAGTGAAATCTCTTCCAAAAACCTCAAAATCTATTGTATCCGACTCAATGGAGGAACCATCGAATGTCAAGGAGTTAGTGTTGGAGTTATGTAAATATAGTGCCCTGGAAAGCAAGTGTATTTACATGTAACTTTATCTTCTTCAGTTACAG
>JAOQMP010052833.1:0-10910 GCA_027563575.1 Erythroxylum pedicellare | reverse complement strand
TTTGCAATTGAAATCACAAAATAGTGGAATTTTTGTAAAAGGTGATGTGAATACAGGCAATTTGGATTATTTTGGTGCTTTGATAGATATCATAAAATTAAATTATCAGGGGGAAATAGTACCATTTTATTTAAGGATGACTAGTGGGATATGTATTATAAAGGTGGATATAACGTTGACAAGTTTGGTTTTCCTATGGTAAATGTCACACGCAAGTTGAAAACTAACGAACAATATGTTTTAGCTTCTTAAGCTGAACAAGTTTATTATGTAAGAGATATTAAGGAGCTCAATTGGTAGGTTGTTGTCAAGACAAAGCCTCGTGATTTGCATGATCTTCCTGATGATGATATAGGAGATGAGTCATGCCAAGAAATTGAAAATTTTAGCCTTACACTTCAAAAATCTACATTAAAGGATGATACTGATACAATATCTTTGGATAGATTTGATCTAGATGCTGCAACTGTTGAAGGAAATTCGTTAAATATTGATACTATGAGTGCTGGAAAAGATGAAGAAACCGATTGTGATGAAGATACTTTTATGGATGATGATGAAACAAATTTAGTAAGTGAAGATGAGGAAGGCAATGATGACAATGAATGAGCATTGGCAAGAACTTTGTTTTTAATTTTCAATAGGTTAAGATTTTTCTTATAATTGATCTAAGTCTACTATCCTCATCCCCTTCCCTTTCTTCTGAGCAAGGACTTGCTAAGCTTGAAAAACTCAGACAAGTTGTCTCTATTTGGGGCTACTTTTAGGTATACCTTGCAGTTTTGTAATCATTTCACTCACTTACATTCAAAGACTTGACGTTTCTTAATGATACTTTGGCCGACTTACTTACTTGCAAGCAATAGGATATGGGGTTTGAAGCTCATTACTTAGCAGATTATGTGATGTTACAAAGCAATTTTTTCCACTTTCGCTAAAAAAAACAAAAATATGCTTAAGGAGAATCGAAATATCGTTACGGATATGAAGAAGAGTGAGATTTTTTAGACAAGCAAATTCGTGAATGTTGCGATCGTCTTTTACTTAATCTATTCCCAAAACAGTTGAGAAAGCTTGAATTTTGGCCAGACAACCCTAGTGAATTTAGGTACTTGTGATATTCATATGCTACAAACTATATAATAAATCATATATATAGTGAATAAAGATCTCAACATTTTAGATATTATTTTATTTTTTAACCAAGTTTATGGTTGTTGTCTTGTCATATTATGAGGTCAATTGTAAATCTTGTAGAGTTGTGCTAAATGAATACTCGGAGAAGCTAAAGGTTTTGGTAGTTGTTGTCCTTAAGGCTATGGCAAGGTCACTAAGGTTAGAAGAGGATTATTTTTTGAAACAATACAAGGATAAAGAACTCATCACAATAAGGTTGAATTACTATCCCTTATGTCCAACCTAAGACTCAGTTATTGGTCTTAGAGCTCACTCAGATGGATCAAGAATATCTGTTTTGTTACAAGACCACATGAGAGGTCTTCAGGTTTTTAAGGATGAGAAATGGTATGATGCTCCGATAGTTCCTGATGCACTTCTAATCAACGCTGGAGATCAAATAGAGGTGCAATTTATGTCTCTTTTAACACACTTGATCTGCTTTCATGTTTTAATATTAGCAATCAATCAAAGATTAGTTTTTTTATGTCTCAATCTTTAATAAATAATGAGTAATGGGATAGTCAAGAGCCCATTTCACAGGGTATTGGTAATCTTGAAAAAGGAGAGGATATCGGTGGCAGCATTTCATTTTCCCAGTGTAAAACTGGAGATCTAACCAGTACCGGAATTGATAGATGAAAGTAGGTCACAAAAATATCGAAAGGTCAAAAACTATAGTGCAATAGTCATGGAGTGTTGCTAAAAAGGAACACAACCACTGGATGCCATAAAAATATAGTTCCCTACTAGTGATTTAAATAGCACTTACGTCAGTGATTGTTGCAGTAATATTATATTTTTCTTTGGATTGCTACAACTAATTATTAGAACAAACTTAAGAATTGAATCAATCAAAAGACTTCAATGCCTCCTTTTCATCACCCACGAAAAAACTAATGTCTCCCATTCTAGATGACACATCAAGACTAAGTAAATTGATGTGCAGACAAAACAAGAAGCTGGTAAGCTATTAATAGGTATGGATTGAAGTAGTTGATCTTATCTGAACCAAAAAGGGCAATGGATATCCTATGCATTTTGCTAACCTTCTCTAGTAGCTCTATAAATTGTTCATTGAAACTTCAAGTCTCTATAGATGTAGCTTAAAGTTTCAGAGGGATTGATTCAAAATGGCAAAAGACTTGGTTATTTTCATTCCTTTTCTTCTCCATAAGCAAACCATAAGATGACAAGTTCTTTCTTGGACAAAGTACATGAAATTGGAAAGCATTGCTCAATTAATGACATACTAATCAGGAACAAACAAATAAAAACCTTAAGACGGACAAGACAAGATGAGTTTAGTATGTAACTTTCAAAAGGTTACGTTGTGGTGGCAAGTTGGGCATATATGAAGGATATAGACATTTAATGGATATGTTGGCTCCCGTTTCAAGAACTCAACTCTTTCTCTGACACCATATGTGTTGGGCACCATTTCCTGAAGCCAATTCTTGCAAAATCATAATTAATGAACTTATTCCAATGAGGTTTCCTTAACCATCATCGAATCCTCTTCTTGTTTTGATACCATATATATTGGATCCCGTTTTTGGAACCCAACATTCCTTATCATAAGTTGTGTGCTTGAGCTTGTTACCATGCAAGGTTATTCCCATTTAAGCCTCATTAGTCATCCTCGGTTCATCCTCATTTCTTAATACCGAGTATCGGGCCCTATCTTTCAAATCTCTCTTATACTGAAGTAAATATTCTATGCTCAACATTCATCCAAATATTGAGCATCTTAAAGGTTGGGTTAAAATTTTATTCCTTCAGATCGTTTGATAGCTCTATGTTTCTATTTTGTCTAGACACTAGGTTCATCTTATTTGGAGGTCGAATAACGAAGTCATGGCTGAAAGAATCAAACAAGATTTTGACCTCAATCATACTGCACCTATCTTGGGGTCAAGGTATAACTTGCTTTAGGGCTTTTAGATGAAGGTCATTCGAGGAGGGTTCAAAAGAGGACTTCAAGATTTACATCTTCTATGAAGGCCTTGAAGACAAATTCTATAGTCTGAAGGGTCTAAAATGGAGCAGACGATAGCATTAAATGAACAGTGTACAAAAGAAGAAGTTTAGAAAGTAGACGAAACAAGAAGCAGACGAAACAGAAAGCAGACAAAGCAAAAAGGGCAGGCGAAACAGAAAGCAGACGAAACAAGAAGCAGACAAAGCAAAGCAGATGAATCGAAAAGCAGAAAAAACAAAGAGTAGACGAATCAAAGCAGACGAAATAAAGAGAAGACGAAGCAAAAGGGCAGACGAAACCCGAGTCAACTTAAGATGAAGCAAATTCAACTTAAGACAATGCAACTCTGAAGACAATGTGGGGTCAACTTAAGATGAAGCAAAGTCTTAAGACGATGCAGGGTCAACTTAAGATGAAGCAAAGTTTTAAGACAATGTGAGGTCAACTTAAGACGAAGCAAAGTCCTTACAAACAATATAACTCTATAGATGATAACATCATCACAGACAATTTGACGTCATTGCAGACGATACGTCTTTACAGATGATGCATCCATACAGACATAATGACATCATCACAGACAATGTGACAACATCACAGACGATACGTCTTTATCCTCCTAAGCATTTCCCTTTCTAAGGACCCTGATTCTCGATCCAGAGGTCCAAAAATATCATATTATATACTGTTAGAAACCTAAAAGAAAGACCTACAGCTTTCTAAAAGACAATTTAGCCTTGTTCAACCTAGATCAATCTAGTTTTCCCTTGCAGTCATAACACAAATTTTACTCTACGGAAGGTTTGTAATTTTTGCACTTTGCAAACTTCGAATTTCCTGAGCTTAGCCATTCAGTTACCAAATTGACTTCATTAAACTCTCAGATCTCAACTTATTTGTCTCTTCATATCTAACTACATTTGATCAATCATAATTCCTATCTTGCCTTCCTATAAATCTCACTTAGGCATACATGTCTATATGTACATATATATATATATATCCACGATTTTTGCTCAAACCATTTATTCAAGATGACAATCATCTCAATATCCTCCATACACAATTTATACTTCCATAACAGCAAAAGAATAAAGTTTTACAAGCCCTTAATGGCATTCTAAGCCATATTACATCCTCATCTCAAAGTCTCAAATCATAATAATCCTTAAACAAATAAACTGGGTATGCAACTATAACATTGTGCATTCCTAAAACCAACTCTAACTATAGATTAAGCAAATTTGGAGAATTTCTCCTTAGGCTCTTCGTCACTTGATCTCTTAGCTATCACCTAAAGATGGGATAAAAAGTGAGGTAAGCTTGAAAGCTCGTGGGTAACAGTTTATAACAAAAACAGATAAGCAAAACAATTAAAACCATTTTCTTTTCATGGAAAACTTTCATTGAGTTTATAGAAAACGAGTTTTGTAGGCTTTTCACCAAAATCCATAGTTGCAAAACATGAATGAATCAAACTTGTTAACATGACATAAGCACATAAGCATAACATAATGGTTTGGGTAGATCCAGAAACAGAGCGTACTACACAATCCCTATAAGGATCTTGTGTAGCCATGAAATTAAGGGAGTTAATGAAGGAACTCCATGCCACTAGCTGGCAGGAGGGAGAAGCCTTTAACTTAGTCAACATGCACGTGACATTCTTGAGGGACTACCACAAACCCACATAACCCATAATTCATGGCTTGTAAACTTGTTTCCCAAAATGACACTTCTTGAAAACTTGCTTGTCTTATACTTGAAATATTTCTTAAAAACCATTCTTGAAAACATGTTTCCATGAACATGTATATTTTTTTTAGAAATCATTTACAAAGTCTTTTCATAAATCATCACACAATTCATATAAGCAATATATAACAATTTCACAAATCATTCAAAAGCAAAAGATGCAACATTTATGATGCAATTGAAATCAGTAAACTTCTTTGATTTAAAGAAAACAGTAGTAGCTTATTTACTCTATTATAATCATGTACCCACTTTGATTTCCTTGCTTAGAGACTTGCTCAAAATACTTCTTCTCTTTGCAAACAACCTGAGGTATCCAAGATTCTTTCCTACTGTATATTTAATGTGTACTCCGTGAGATGATTTAACTGAAATAGGCCTCATTGATCCCCTTGGTTCTTTACCAAACGAAAAGATCCTTGGCTCAAATGGAAGCTCTTCTCTTCCTCTACCTTTTTCTCTTCTTGAACAACCTCAAAATCTCTCTTTATGGCTAAGGAAATTAAAACCCTAACTTGTTTTCCCTTTTTTCTCCCTTTCATTCTTTTTCGTGCTTCTCTCTCTCTCTTCTCTCTTTTCTCATCCATGAATTAGCTTTTTCTCCCTTTTAGGATAACAAATCTTCTCCCCTTTTATACACTTAACAATTTACACAATGTCTATTTTACCCTTCCTTATATGTCTTATGTTCTTTATCCTTAATTGTCTTGCCAAAATTACCTTTGGACATTCTTATAACCTTAACACTTTAATTCAATCAACCCATATCATATAAGCTTTCTAACATCAACATAAGAATTAACTCCACAAACTTTGATAAAGATCTTATAATTGATGTAAATCACACTTATTCATTAAAAAAAATTGGGGCCAACATTTCTCCCCCTTTTAAAAGCATTTCGTCCTCGAAATTCATACCTGACCGATCTAAGGGCAGGCGTTTGCTGCATCTTGTATTCCTTCATTTTCCAGTTTACTCCATTACTCAAATAATTTCTTTCAAACGACCTTAGTTAACAGATTCAATCAATCCCTCCCTGACTTATTCAGATATCACACGATCCTATCTGTTTCCTCAATATAATTCAGACTACTCACCATTTCCCACTTCCTGTGTCAATAACACCCATGTCATATCATATCAATATCCTTAATATACTCACATATATCACATTGCAAGTTTAGGACATCTATCATCAGTAGCACTTCTCGTAACTATTTCATACGGACCTATTCATGCAGGGCTTAACTATCCCTTCGTTCTAGCCTGAGCACACTTTGACACGGTGATACTCTCAGAGGTAGTTTATCTTTCACTTGATGATTCATATCAGTGTAGTGTCAGTACACTTAACTCTTATGCCCATTCTTATTGTATTTCATGCCTTTGACGTTGATCCTTCTAATTCATTCATCTTTCTCGAATCTCTTAAATTCTAACATTAATCAATTTTACCTGTCAATAACATCTCCAATTCTGGCCTTCAATGATTTGTAGACCTTACTCATCATAATGTAAAAGCGACAACTCTTTATATCATCTAACCTCTCATACAGTATTCAAAAGAAATCACTAGGATAGTGATTGCGATGCTTAAGGTCAAATAGAACTATACATGGGTCTCATATTTCTATAAATTTCAAACTATATGCCTTAAGCATATTTTTAATAGTTAAGACTGTCGGCAAATTAAACATTCACTCACTTGATTTTCCATTCTTAGTCGCTAAAAGATTCTTCGACGCACTCCTACCAGGATGTAAAACTTACACTATCATTTGTACTTTTCTAGTAATATCTTTGTTCAACCATCTTTATTGATTTCACATACTTCTTATTTCAATAACCATATATTATTCTTCCTATTTGAAATCAAAATTTAGATTTGTTTTCAATCTCTCAATAAGATTCATGATTTCTGAATTCTCAGTTTAGGCTTGGTTTATCCTTTCATGTGAAACTAATCTTCAATTTCATAGCAAATTTTTCCCAACATTCAACTCCATATTCTATGCTTCTTTTTGCTCTAGTTCTGATAACCTCAATATGGAATTTCTGCTTAATGTATCTGATATAGCACTTAGCCTTACTTGGAATTTCCCATTTGTAAAATCATAGTCTTTCAGTATTTATATCAATCTTCTCAGTCTCATATTCACTTCTCTCAATTTAATGATTGCCTCCCACTTTTATGATCTGTACTTGTATATATACATCCAAGACGTTTCTATACACATACTGTCTCCAAACTTTCAAAACAATCATTTGTGCAGCAGCTATAGATCATGTATCAAATAGTCAACTCATAGGACTTTAGTTGTCTCCATACATATTAAATCACTTCATTATACTACATTGGATTTTAGCCAAATCTCTTATACAACATCAGTGCATAATATAAAATCTCCAAATCCATATGATACAATTTATGCCAGTATAATCCCTCAAAATTCCCTTTACTTTGATTACTCATACGCTTTACATGTTTTTCTTCACATATTCAAACTATTCTTCTCAACTTTTCGAATACCTATAATACATCATCAAATTTTTGCTTGGATCACTTTAATCTTCAATACCATAATGCTATCGGGGCAATTGTTAACTCAAACAATTAATATCAAACTCCATGTGCCCCCTGATTAGTCCTCGTAATTCCTTAAATAATTGATTCCTCAATGAGGTAACCTTGCCTAACTTTATTTTTTTAATTTCCAAATTGACTTCCTTTCTCGAATGATTTTTCTCCATTCTTTCAGTTTCCTCATACCTCACCTTGACTTATTCTAGTGTTTGCTCATTCATACAAGTTTCTCCGCACATTACAATTTATTTGCAAACTTAACTTCTTGTGATTGTAATACATTCATCAAGTCAGATTTGTATCTCCCGAACATACATACACAGAATATAACGTGAACCTATATACTCCTCATATTAGCAATCCGTGTCTCCTTAAATTCAGAAATCAACTCACATGATCCTTTACATCAAACAAAATACATACTTTTTCAATAACATAATTTACCTCTTTTGTTTGAGTCTCTGTTAGGGATAGGACTCCCATACTCACTTTCGAATCATTACGTATTCATTTCTGATCAGTTCTTTCATTAATTATCCTTAGCATAAACTATCTGATCTTCTTAATCTAACTTAGAAAAATTCCTCTTCGGAAGAGGATTTCTTGCTACTATCATCTATACTGTTCATGCAATCTTTATCAACCACCTGCTATCATCATCATATTATCAACTATTCTTAATACCTCAGGAAGACCAATTTCTATCATTCTCACAAGGTCATAATATTCTAATCACCAAAACTCAATGGAGTAGTGAACATACTTACTGTCACATATGCTTGGGTGGCCTCATCAAATTCATCCTATTTTGTCCACGTATTTATCTCCACACATATATTACATATGTGTTTAATATTCTCACTTGTGTATGATGATGGGATCATCAGATAGGTGCTCACAATAACAATTCAACTTAACCTTTTAAACTTGTATGTATATCATTATCATTCATCTCATCTTCCCATTTATCCTTCACATTACATCTTACATATGTATATTCACCATTGATTCAAACTTAGAGATTTATAGTAATCAAAAAAAAATCTGATCTCAATTCCTCTAACACATTCTTATGGAGGATCATAACTCTTGTCATATTCATCAAGCAACCACCTAGGTTCCAATTTCATCTTTTTAAGATCATAGCAATTTATGTTTTCCTTACATTTTTCCAGATCCTTCTCTTATTACCATTTCCATCAGGTCAGACTCTTAACAATTTTTCATGCATGTATCTCATACATATGCGTCTTGACTAAGGATCAACTGCTGCTGCATGCTAAAACACGTCAAAACACATGTAACCTGACGCATATTTCCAAAGATGCCCATGTAAGATCCTAATTCTGGTGCTCTGATACCTTATCTGTTGGGTCTCATTTTTGAAACCCAACTCTTGCTTAGATAACATAAGGTTGGGCACTGTTTTTGGAACCCGACTCTTGCTAAATCATAAACATTAAACTACTTCCAATGAGGTTTCCTTAACCATCATCGAATCCTCTTCTTGTTTTGATACCATAACTGTGTTGGACCCCGATTCCGAAGCCCACATTCCTGATCATAAGATGTGTGTTTGTGCTTGTTACCATGCAAGGTTATTCCCATTTAACCCTCCTTAATCATCCTCGGTTCATCCTCATTTCTTAATACCATAATATCGGGCCCTATCTTCCAAATCATTCTTATACTAAAGCAAATATTCTATGCTCAAATTCCATCTAGATATTGAACATCTTAGAGGCTGGGTTAAAATTTTATTCCTTCAAATCATTTGATAGCTCTATGTCTTTATTTTGTCTAGACACTAGGTTCATCTTATTTGGAGGTCGGATAATGAAGTTATGGTTGAAAGAATCAAACAAGATTTTGACCTCAATCATATTGCACCTATCTTGGGGTGAAGGTATAACTTGCTCTAAGGTTTTCAGATCAAGGTCATTCTAGGAGGGTTCGAAAGAGGACTTCAAGATCTACAACTTCTATGCCTTGAAGATAAATTCTATCGTTTCAAGGGTCTAAAATGGAGCAGACGACGGCATCAAATGAACAGTGTACAGAAGAAAATGTTTAGAAAGTAGACGAAACAAGAAGCAGACAAAGCAAAAGGGCAGACGAAGTAAAAGGGCAGATGAAGAAAAAGGGCAAACAAAATAGAAAACAGACGAAACAGAAAGCAGTCAAAGCAAAAAGCAGACAAAACAAGAAGCAGACAAAGCAAAAGCAGATGAAACAATAAGGAAGACGAAGCTAAAAAACAAACGAAACAATAAGGCAGACGAAGCAAAAAGCATACAAAGCGAAAAGGGCAGACGAAGCAAAGTAGATGAAACAAAGCAAACGAAACACAAGGGCAGATAAAGCAAAGAGCAGACGAAACAAAAAGCAGACGAAGTCAAAAGTCTTAAGATGAAGTAGGGTCAACTTAAGACGAAGCAAGGTCTTAAGACGATGCGGGGTCAACTAAGACAAACCAAAGTAACTTCAAATGATGAATCTCTTAAGATGAAGTGGAGTCAACCTAAGACGAAGCAAAGTCAACTTAAGACGATGCAACTCTTAAGATGAAGCGGAGTCAACTTAAGATGAAGCAAAGTTAACTTAAGACGATGCAACTCTTAAGATGATGAAAAGTCAACTTAAGATGAAGCAAAGTCAACTTAAGACAATGCAACTCTTAAGACAAAGCATCTTTACAGATGATACAACTCTATAGATGATATGACGTCATCACAGATACATCTTTACAAACGATGCATTTCTTAAGACGAATTACGTCATTACAGACAATACGTCTTTATAAACGATGAATCTCTTAAGACGAATGGCGTCATCATAGACAATACGACGTCATCACAGACGATTCATCTTTACAGATAATGCATCCTTACAGATGAAATGAAGTCATCACAGACGATACATCTTTATACTCCTAAGTATTTCCATTTCTAAGGACCATAACTTTTGATCTAGAGGTCCAAAAATTCCATACTGTATACCATTAGAAAGCTAAAAGAAAGGCCTACAACTTTCTAGCAAACAACTTGGTCTAATTCAACCTAGATCAATCCAAATTTTCCCCTTAAGTCATAACACAAACTTTATCCTATGGAGGGCTTGAAATTTTACATTTCGCAAACCTGGAATGTCCTAAGCTTAGCCATTCAGTTACCAAATTGACTTCATTAAACTCACAAATCTCAACTTATTTGTCTCACCACATCCAACTATATTTGATCAATCATAATTCCTATCTTGCCTTCCCATAAATCTCACTTAGGCGTACGTGTGTATATATATATATCCACAATTTATGCTCAAAACCATCTATTCAAGTTGATAATCATCTCAATATCATCCATACACAATTCATATTTCCTTAACCTCAAAAGAATAAAGTTTTTACAAATCTT
>JAOQMP010052770.1:0-10913 GCA_027563575.1 Erythroxylum pedicellare | reverse complement strand
GTTTTGATGTTCAAGTTTCGAGAATTTCAATTTCAATTTCAATTCAAGCAATAATGCAATATAACTTCTAGCAATCCACACAATTTTGTTTTCTGTCAATCACCAAACTTCAAAAATTCCAACAAACTTCTTTCGTTAACAACTTACAATGGCTACAACACTTCAAGATGAACTATCCACATTCTCAGCAAATTACGATCAACGACTCAACAAAGCACCTTTTTTCAGACCTTTTTTTGGGATTTTTTATTTTTCCATATTTTTTGATTATTTTTTAATTTTTGCCGATTTTTTTCTAACTTTTTTTTTCACAGGAACAATCTTAACAAAAACTAACTGCAATCACAACACGAAATATGAATTGAAATAAAACTATGAAACAAGAACAACGAAGATGATGTTAACAAACAGCAATGGAACGATAACGATAAAACAAGGAGCGAAATAAACAGTAGAAGGGAAACAAGGACAAAAGTAAAAAGAAAATTGAAACAGCAAAGAAACAAGAAAAAAAACAAATGAAGATGATAAGAACAATGGATAGGACCCTGAAGCTAAGCCAAAGCTCTGATACCAAATGATGGGGAACTGCTAAAATCAACTCGATTAGGAAACCCTTGATCGATCGGATCAAAACCTCAATCCAAGAATTCAATGTTGTCAAAAGATCGTTTGACACCTTGACCTAAGATTAACAATGCAATCAGAAACCAAAA
Organism: Erythroxylum pedicellare; assembly: GCA_027563575.1. Lineage (NCBI taxonomy): Eukaryota > Viridiplantae > Streptophyta > Magnoliopsida > Malpighiales > Erythroxylaceae > Erythroxylum > Erythroxylum pedicellare. Next base: position 10,197 of record JAOQMP010052770.1, on the reverse strand, counting down.
CGCACAAAGATATCAAAAGAACGCCACAAGCAATTCGACTAATCACTTCATAAGTTCGTAAAATCGGTTTGTAGAGAATTTCAAGATTAAATCCCTCACAAAGTGACTTAAAACTATTATCAATGTAATCTCCCCTATGAAGTGCAGAAAACCCAACTTTTAAAGTTTCAAAAAGTGGGCCTAAAAACGGAAAACCTAGCTAGAAAAACGAAATGTCACTTAAGAGGTCGTAACAATTTTTCCTACAGAACATCCTTTAGTAAATTGATCAAATCTTCGGCTACGAACCTATGTTTAAGGCGCATCTTATACCATTAGAAAGATAAGACAAAAATCTACAACTTTCATGTTGGAAATTTGGGGTGATTCAGCCTAAATCAATGCCAGAATTTCGGCCCAAGTCAGAACACGTGAATAGTGTTATTGTCCTAATGTTATTGATTGTAACTTGATCTCTAAAGGCCTTTTCTTCATCAACCATGTATATATAAGCCCACCAAAAGCTTCTCTAAGCCTCTTAGCATTAGCATGAGTAATCGGTTGTTTTGGCATGGTCAATGGGTCATCTAATAGTTGACTTGTCTTTTGACTCTCTTTTGAGCTCACATCACTTGCAGCTTGGGATAGCCTTCTCACTTATGCTAATTGGCATGTCCGTGGGTTATGCGAGTCTCTAATTTGTTATCGTTGTGGTTATGTTATTGAGATAACTTTGGATGCTTTGTGAGACTGTGCTCATTCCAAACCCCTTTGGTTGCACTTCAGATCGTCTTTTGATGACCAGATTTTTTTGACCTTGACTTATTTTCTTGGCTTTTTTACACTATTCGCAAGTTAATCATGAGAAGACAATTTGTTTATTTATCTATGTGGCTTTGATTATTTGGAAAACTCACAATAAAGATGTTATTGAGCATATGGAAATGTCTGTTTACATAGTCAAATTGCTCAAATTCATTCTCTTTTGGCTGACTTCTAAGAAGCTTTTTCTTCTCCTATCACTGATTTTTCTCTCTTAAGGTCTAGGTTGGTCTCATAGATTCCACCTCAGAACCAACGGTGGAAACTTAATACGGATGGTAGTTCTCGGGGTAATCTAGGTAATGTTGGTATTGGGGGCTTAATTCGAGACTATGTTGGCAGTTGGATTACTGGTTTTTCTTCCTCTATTGGTGTAACCTCTAATATGACTATCGAGTTATGAGCTATCTGATCTGGAATTGATTTGGCTATTTGCCTTGATTGTGAATATTTAGATAATGAGTCTGATTCTTTGGAAGGCCTAAGGGTTGTTGCTCAACATCAAGCCTCGATTGATTTTCACGCTTATGCTCATATTATTCGCGATATCTGGTCTTTGCTTGACTGTGGCATTAACTATAAATTTTCTCGCTTCTTTTGTGAAGGAAATCAGTGTACAGACTTTCTTGCTCGCATAGGTTTTAGTTCCTAAGTGGGTCTTCGGATTTGGAACAGACCTCCTTCGAGTATTAGTTATTTATTAAAGGATCTAATGTAGCCCAAAAAAAAAGTTAATATAAAGCTATTTGAGTCACTTCATGACTTATTATTTATCTACCCAAATCTATGAATCTCAATTCATTAGATTTCAAAAAATGGCAAGTTTAGGTTGTTGCTGTCACTGCTAGACTTATGATTTTAACTTTGTGTACAACCTATTCTTCTATCTGGACGTAGCTACCATAAAATAAAATAAAAAACAATTCAAAACTTTTTTAGGTGTAAAAATTAAAACAATTAATTATTAATGATGAAGTTTACAGAAAATGGACAATACAATACGGTGGGCTGACATTGACAGGAACCTTATATCGTTGAAATTAACATTACTTGAGGCCGCAAATAGAAGTTCTTATGCACGGAACGATTATTACTAATATTGATTAATCTTCCTTAATTAGATTTCTCTCCCTTTAATTTTTCAAAACATTATTTTGTCGGACTGTATTTTTTTTCTTGACCTGAAAGGTATGGTAAGATAGGTATCTATTTTATCAAAATCTGAGGTGGGCACCTACGTGACAATAACATTCACCTTGTTATTGGGTACAATAATTTGTGTGAATATATCAATAATATTCAACATTCTTGTTTCAAATATTTACTAATGCACGTCGATATATTCTTCAAAGTTCAAATGATACAGGATATCGACTCATTTCTTCACTAAAAGGTAGCGGATTTTTAGCCAAATTATTAATATTGGCAACTTCATTAGTAGTGTTCTCTGCTTGCAAGCTAAATCCATTCTATACATCTTTAAATGAGAAAATTAATATATCTTGTGTTATATTTGAGTTTCGCTACACAAGTTAATTAATGAGATCACAAGGCTGCATCTATTTTAAGAGTGTATAATAAAAAATAATAAACGACAGCATAATTTCTCAAATAACTATTTACGAATTTGAGTAGTCATATTTAGTTAATTCACTTTACCTTACTTTCGTAAAGCTAATTAAAACGTAGTACGTTAGAATTGTTTATAAATAAATAGATTTTACATTTAAATTTTCTAAAATTTCAATTATATTGTCGTTTGGTATAAAATTGTCCTAACTTTGCATTTAATTAAATACTCACAAATTAATAAATCTGAAATAAAATTATCTCTGTGTAAAGTTTATTCCACCTCTTATATGCTTCATTGCGAGAGTTTTGAAATTTTATAAAGAAAAAAAAACACTATTAAATGTAGTTTTGTAATTGTGTTTGGTGCAAATCCTTAAAAAAAATATTTTTAGAACAAAAACACATTTAATGAAATCTATAGCGTGATGATATGAAAACCGAAAACCATATGCATAATGTGCAACAAGAATATAATAATATGAAAGAAACAAATAAGGCAATAAGAATAGTTTTATCGAATTTTGATAAATTGGGTGTATCTATATTCTTGAGATTTAAGAGTCACTTATTTCACTATATTGATTAATCTCTCACTTAATGAAGATTACATATTTCTTATATATAGATTAGGTTTACTCAAGTCTATTTACTTATAAATATTAATTATTCTAGTCTAATACAACTTGTTGCTTTACCAAATTCGACTTAAACTTAACTTTAATAAGACCTTAAAATCTTCTCAAGTTTGAAACCACTAACCATATTCTTTCAAAATGTTCTAATATTGTACACCCTTATATAGGTTGAGTTATAACTATGTCTAACATCTTGAGATATTAATCAAATTCAAGCAATGTTTGCACTTCTTTATAATAATCAATTTTGTCAATATGTCAGTTATTCAACAGTGGAAATTTCTCGATTTGGAAGATGAGAATGAGAGCTATCTTAGTGAAAGATAAGTGCCTCGCAGCAATCATCAAAAGTCCAGATAATATCACTGATGAAAAATGAAAAAAAAAGGATGCAAACGTAACGACAAATTTACATCTCGGATTGGCAGATGAGATATTGTCAAGTATAGAGGAGAAATTTAGGATTATCTTACAAGCATATACGAGGCAAAGTCCTTACACAATGGAATATTTCTTAAGAGGACGTTGTACACTTTGCGGATTTCAAAATCTTTGATGATGACCGAGCACGACAATATACTGAATTCTCTATTTTCACAACTCAAAAACATGGATTGTCTTATAGGGACGAGTGAACGAGCGGAAATTCTACTTCAGAGTTTACCAGATTCATATGATCAACTCATCATTAACTTGATGACTAACTTGCCTGTGGAAAGTTTGAACTACGACAATATTGTAGCTGCAATCACTGATAAGGAAAAGCAACGCAAGAATAAGGAGGGATCTTCACAGCAAGTAGAGGCATTGGCAGTGACAAGAGGTAGATTGATGGAACGTAGTCCCATTGTGAGTCAACAACACTGTAAATCAAAATCTCGGAGTAAGAAAAATTTTAAATGCCACAATTATGGCAAGAAAGGTCACTACAAGAAAGATTGTTAGAACCTGAAACAGAGTTCTGGTCCTCAGGGAAGAGTTGCCAACCCCCTCAAGGAAATGTTGTAAGCAGATCAGATGACGATAACGCCTTGACTTATGAAGCATCAACAACATATGATGGCAAGAGGATGACGCAGGATGTGTGGTTGGTTAATTATAGTGCAACCTATCACATGACCCCTTGTAAAGAACGATTCTATCACTATGAACCAATCTCAGGAGGTGTTGTATATAGCTACAGTGATCAAGTCATGAATGTTGTTGGAATTGGATCTATCAAGATGAAGATGTCTGATGGAACTGTTCGTACCATTCAACAGGTACGACATGTTGAGGGAATTCGAAAGAATTTATTATTGTTGGGAAAATTGGACAACTTCGGCTATAATATGGAGTGTGAAAGGGAAATCATGAAGATAGTTCGTGAAGCGCTAGTGATAATGAAGGCAAAAAAGACAGATGCCAACTTGTACATAGTAAAGGGAGAGACTTTAGTGGCTGGAGAAACTTCAGTTGCCTCAAGTAACAATGAGAAGTCTTCAATGATATGGCACAGGAAACCTGGTCATTTATTGGAGTCAAGTAATGAAGATTCTCGTGGACCGAAAGCTACTTCCTAGGCTCACAAAGTTTTCATTACCATTTTGTGAGTAGTGCGTAACAAGTAAGCAGCATCGGTTAAAGTTCAACACATCAGGCTCTAGAAGCATAAATGTTCTAAAACTGGTTCACTCTGACGTATGGCAAGCACCGGTTGTGTCCCTAGGAGGAGTGAAGTACTTCATATCATTCATTGATGATTATTCCAGGAGATGTTGGGTATATCCAATCAAGAGCAAGGGAGATGTATTTCAGACCTTTAAGGAATACAAAGCGCGAGTCCAGTTAGATACAAGAAAGAAGATAAGGTGCCTCAGGATAGATAATAGAGGATAATACACTGCTGCAGAGTTTAGTTACTGTAAGCAAAATGGTGCCAAGCAATAGTTCACAACGGCATATACTCCTCAACAGAAGAGTATGGCAGAGCGGATGAATAGAACGTTACTGGAGAGAACCAAGGTAATGTTGGCAACAGCTAATCTAGAGAAGTCTTTTTGGGCTAAAGCTGTCAACACTGATTATTATGTGATCAACTGAAGTCCATCAACGGTAATTGGTTTGAGGACACCGATGGAGTTGTAGACAGGTAAACCGGTAGATTATTCTAACCTTCATGTTTTTGGAAGTCCTACATATGTGATGTACCATGCCCAAGATGTTTCAAAATTAGATCCAAAGTCTAGGAAATGTATTTTCGTGGGCTATACTGATGGTGTAAAGGTGTATCACCTGTGGGATCCCACTACCCATAAGGTTGTTATCAGTAGGGATGTCAATTTCACGCACTGTAGTGAAGATGCATGTTATTACGGTGATACAGGTGAACGAACATATTTTTGAAATAGTGACGGATCAGAATCCTGTGGAGAATGAGGCTGAAGTCAATGAAATCAGATGATCTGATGCTGAAGTCGATGAAATCAGACAATCAACTCGCACAAGGGAAGCTCCCAGTTGGCATTCTGATTATATTATAGATAGTAATGTAGCATACTGTCTACTCACTGAAGATGGAGAACCATAAACCTTTTAGGAGGCAGTAGGTAGTTCAGATGCGTATCAGTGGATAGCAGCAATGCAGGAGGAGATTGAAGCTCTACATAAGAATCAGACTTGGAATCTTGTACAGCTGCCATCAGGGAGGAAACCTATTGGAAATAAATGGGTGTTCAAAATCAAAGAAATAGTGATGACCAGTTAGAGAGGTATCGGGCAAGATTGGTGGTCAAAGGATATACTCAAAAAGAAGGTATTGATTTTAATGAAATATTCTCACCTGTGGTTTGATTAACTACCATTCATATAGTTTTGGCATTATCAGTAGTGCATGATTTACATCTAGAATAGTTAGATGTAAAGACAACTTTTCTTCATGGTGACCTTGAAGAAGAGATTTATATGCTCCAACCAGAAGGCTTTGAAGAAAAAAGAAAAGAAAAATTAGTTTACAGGTTAAACAAATCTCTACACGGACTCAAGCAAGCGCTAAGGTGTTGGTATAAGAGATTTAAGTCTTTCATCATGAGTCTGGGATACAATAGATTATACGCAGACCCTTGTGCGTATTACAAGAGGTTTAAAGGTGATGATTTTGTCATATTGCTATTGTATGTTGACGACATATTGGTTGCAGGCCCCAACAAAGATCGTATTCAAGAATTAAAGACTTATTTGGCTAGGGAGTTTGAGATGAAAGACTTAGGACTAGAAAACAAGATTCTTGGGATGCAAATTCATCGAGACAGGAACAATAGGAAGATCTGGCTTTCTCAAACAAATTACCTAAAGAAGGTCTTGTAATGCTTCAATATACAGGACTATAAGCCAGTATCCACCCCACTCCCTATTAATTCCAAGTTGTCCTCTAAGATGAGTCCTAGCAGTGAAGCAGAGAGAATAGAGATGTTTCGAGTACCGCATGCATCAACAGTGGGTAGCTTGATGTTTGTCATGATCGGCATCAGACCATACATTGCTTATACAGTGGGAGTTGTGAGTCAGTACATAGAAAATCTTGGTAGAGAGCATTGGATAATAGTGAAAAGAATTCTTCATTACATCAAAGGAACGTTGAATACTACATTATGTTACAGAGGATCAGACACAGGTATTTGTGGTTATGTTGACTCAGATTATACAGGTGATCTCTACAAAAGCAAGTCCACCACCGGATATGTGTTTATACTTACTAGCAGAGCTATAAGTTGGGTATCTAAGATGCAGTCAGTTGTGGCTACTTCAACAACAGAAGCAGAATATGTTGCAGCTACACAAGCTAGTAACGAAACAGTTTGGTTAAAGTTGGTCATAGAGGAGTTCGAGTACATACAGGAGATAGTGTCTCTATTTTGTAATAGTCAGAGTGCTTTGCATCTTGCAAAGAATCCAGCCTTTCATGCCAAGTGCAAACATATTCGAGTTCAGTAGCACTTTGTTCGTGAGAAAGTGGAGGAAGGGACGATTACTGTGAAAAAGATCAACACGAAGCAGAATGTGGTAGATTTTCTTACTAAGGTTGTTAGTACAGATAAGTTCATATGGTGTCGTTCCTCCTATGGCCTGATAGAGACATAAGCAGCATGGAGCGAAGAGAGAAAGAATGGTGAAGGTTAATTGGTATCCAATTTAATCTTCAAATGGGAGAATGTTAAGACACTCATCCAACATTGGTGGGATGAGAATATGAGAGGAGGAAAGAAGCCTATAAAAGAAGGCTCTCTCCTCCTCCTTCAATGTACCAAAATCATATTTCCACTTTCATAGTGAAATTTCTTCTCTCTGTGTGGTTTTTACACTATTGGGGTTTTCCACGTCAATTTCTTGTGTTCTTTAATTTCTTCCTATTTCCTATATATTTTCCTTTTTTCATGCTTTCTTTTCCAACAAATACAACCAATTATAAGATATTTTGAAACTCCACATCCTTCGTCCAACACTCATCTATTTATGCTTATCCTGAATACCTATAATCTCCTGAAAGGTAATTGGAATCACATCGTTGATGGTATAAGCATATATGACCTTGTCTTCTCAATCATATCTACTTTACGACTTGATGGTATGTCTAACTCTATATGTGGTTATATCGTGTTGAAGCTCTTCTCTTAACATTATTTTATCTTATGAAACAAAATTTTTAGCCTTTTAGCTTCTACTACTAACTTTTCTAGTTTTACTTATCCTAACATTAAACCAATATTACTCTATATGACACATCACTTTTATATGTTTTTCTTAACATATGCTTGTCCTTAGACATCATAACCTTAAAGGTTATAGTAGACTATTCACCAAGCATATGAAACTTGCAATATCCTACCTTACAGTGTTTTAAACCTTTTAATAAAACACTCCTATAAAGTTTCATCATCCCTCACACATTGAGTATGCAATCCCATTATCTAGCGTTGACTCAACTACTACTATTTTTCCATCTAAAGTTGAGCTTCCTATTAATTTGTAGAAGTTTCTCATTAGTCTTGACCTTTTCATCATAGTCTTCTTACTATCGATCACCTTAATATAGTCTCAATCAATTTTATATCTAAAACTATTTGCATGTAAGGTGTTTAATGAGATTATATTCTTCGTCAAATATGACACATGTTAATCATCATAAAGAGTCCTAATAAAACCATCAAATATTTTAACTTTAATATAACATGTTCTAAAAATTTTATATGCTTTATCATCCCTCAACTAAAAACAAAAGCAAAGTTGCTCGACATGTATAACATAAACCAATCCTTATTTTGGGTCATATGATATGAGCATCTTATATGTAGAATCCATGATTTTTTTAATTGACCAGATCAAAATTTGAGCATGTGTCCATTACTAAAATTTGAGTTTTTTCTTTGCATTAAATATATTGTGGATGCTACTGTGGGAAAGGCTATGCTAGGGTATGTGGTTAGAGCATTGGGAGTACCTATTGATGGAAGAGGGGCTCTAAGTTATCACGAGCGAAGACGTGTCAAAATGAAAGCTAGTAGGTGGTCCTATAGAGCTTTTAGAGAAGGGTAGCTTAGTGTGTAAGCATAACAATGAACTATGACAAACCCTTAGATGACTTATCTAAGATTAAGGGGGATCCTCAGTACCAGTGACTCTTTCACTCTTCTACGGTCTGAAACATATACCAAATGCTTATATGAAAAGGTGGACTTCTAGTCCTATTAAACCAAATATTGTCTAAGTAGACCTTAATAAATCATCAATTTTCTTTTCATGCCTCTGCTCCTTATTGTTTGGATAATCTCTTTTGATATACTCAATTTGCTCTTACTTTCGTGTCAGATTGACATTTTACACTTAAGTTTATATCTCTATTTAGATGAGTCATCTTTACTTTACTTCCTCCCATGATCATATTTCTCCTTATTTAGAGCTATTCAACTTGAGAGCTTTCGATAGTGTTAAGTCTCTATTACTTGTAAGCCAATAATGTGAAAATGATGTTTTTTATATCAACTATCTCTTTACCCAATATGAGTGTTGGTCATTGTACGTTCATAAGGAAGATGTAAAGAACAAAGCAAAAGCATTCCTTTATTCTCATATGTAATAATCACCTTGAACCTTAGCAAATTATTGACTATTTAACTAAATGCTTTGATATTGTATTTCATATCTATTCCATACAACATTGCCAGCCTTTATAGTTTTTATTATAGATACAACTTATTTGTAAGAGAATTTGACATATGTTGACTCTTCAACTTCTCCTTTATCACTACAAGGGATGCAATCTCTATAACGTGATACATGATCTCATTTACCAGACATAGCTAAATGGTTACAAATGCTAGCACCTGCAACCCTTCCCATGTAAGCTTTAAAGGATTACATATGCAACGGAAATAAAATTGCAATCACATATTTATTTGTTATGTTTCATAATCATACTCATAGTAAGAACAGACAAATAATAAATACCTGAAATTCGTGAGGATAAACTAATACTGAACTTCGAAACTACGAAGTCTCTATGTACCCCATACCGAAAAATATATCCCACTTTCAACACTTGATATGGCTATAATTATTTTGAAGAACCTTTCTTCAAATATGGAGAAAACATTTTCCTCTATTTTTTCTTGTCTTTGTTTTATGACTTATGTACAACACAAAAACGAAAACAATAATCTCTCTGTTTTCTTTTTACTCTCACTTTTGGTTTTCCAAGCACGTTGCTCAAAATCAAACAAAGATTTCTCTTTGTTTTATATCATCGTACAAAAACGAACACTCAACCTCTCTATGTTTTTTTAATCCCAAATTTTCATACAGCTTACGTCCACAAAAAACAAAAAAACGAGAGACCAACTAGTTTTCACTTTCCGTTTTCTATATGCACACAATACAAAACATTCAAGTGCATAAAGGACACGTCTTTTGTAACCATTAAAATGTTTATTGTTTTGGTAATGATAAAACCAAAGCAATAACCAACATTTGACGTTTTTAATAAAATAATAATTATTATTATTTATAAATGAAATAAAATAAAACAAATTTATTTTATTCATTTATTTATATAAGAGAATTTCCAATATTAATTATATTTTTCTGTGCTAGCAAAAAATATAATAATATGCCATATAGATTATTTAATAAATTATCTCATAATAAATTAAATAAT
>JAOQMP010052750.1:0-10913 GCA_027563575.1 Erythroxylum pedicellare | reverse complement strand
TTTTATTATATGAGATATAATATGGTTAAAAGCTAATTGGGCTTTCATAATTCTAATAAGTTTAGGATTATGATATTCTTATTCCTAATAGGAATAGGGATTAGGGTTTCTGTATAAATAGAGAACTTATGTCTTATTAGATAAGAGGCGAAAACCCTAGCCACCAAAAACCTAGTTGTTCGTTCTTCTTCCGAGAGAAAAATTGTGTGGCATTCAAAAAGTGTTTTAGAACGTGCTATCACACATTAGCTGCTGCCCGGATTGTTCATCCTCGTGTGGATACTGGTAGAGGACATTCGCGCACTGCAACGTCTACAAATCTGAAAAATAAATACCAATCCGCGTCAAGAGGTAATTTCGTACATGTTACAATTTTCGGTTATACTTCTTGTTATGTAGTATGGTCCATTCCGCTGCGTATTGTGAATACCCAGGTCATAGGCGATCCAACATAAAGTTCCTTTTGTCAAAAACTTAAAGGGCCACTTGTTGCAACTATACATGTAACATCCCATCCCCATATTAACAGTTAGAATCCAAAAGTAAGGTACACATGAGATATTAAGAAAAATGCATTCTTCATACTCATGCATATTGTTAGCATACACGTATGTAAATTTGGATATTCTGCACACATTTAAAATGACTATACATGGTATAATTGAATTATAATGTGATATTGTTGAAAATTGTGAATCTATTGTATTGGAAATTTAATTGGTAAGTATAATTTTTAAATTTTGGTAAATTATTGGAATAATGTCCGAAAATTATGGGATATTGTTATAAAAAGAAAAAATGTCAATTGGCAAGTAAATTGATGTATAGAAAATAGAAATAAGTGAAATGATATTTAAGAAAATTTAGAAGTCGACTTCAGAAATTTTTGAGAGAATGATTGAGAAATTTAGAGACAAATTAGAGATGAATAAAAGAATGAATTTTAGAGTTAAAGGATACGTGTATGATGATGTTAAGAGATGAGAAGATTGTTTAAAGTGAATGTTGGGAAGAAAAATATAGAATGCATACAAAGTTTGGAAAGCTAGAAGAATGCTTTTCAATGTTCTATATGTTAGTTGAAGAAGATTGAAATGAGAATAAAGAAGTGGAAAACTATAGTAAAGAAAGAGGTAGTAAATATGATTTTTAGATTTTTAAGCTTTGGAGTATAAGTTTGATTCTATTTTGTTTAAAAACCTTATGTAGTACAGAAATGCATTATTAATAAGTTAGAAGAATTTAAGTTGGAAAAGTACAAATGAAGATTTAGGAAGAAGAAGCACAGTGAATGAAAAAAGAGAAGTTAGAAAGGTTAACATTGATATGAAACTTTCTTGATTAAACTGTATTGATCTAGGAAGATTCTAACAAAATTGTCTTCATGAAAGTTGTAGATCTTTCTTTTATCTTTTTATTGATACAGAGTTTGCAATTTGGAGTTCTGGATCAAAAGTTATGGAGGTTTGAAGTTGGATATGCGACTAAGGAAATTCAGACTTTAGCATGAAAGTTGCTATCGTGCATTGAAGGTTTAAAGGTGAAAGTCGCTATCGTGCAAATGCACGATAGTGACTTTAAAGGTTTTAAGGTGAAAGTCGCGATCGTGCACAAGCATGATCGGGACTTTGAAGGGTTGATGGTGAAAATCGCGATCGTGCACATGCACGATCGCGAGTTTGGAATGCTGAGAGGCAGATGAACATCATTTGGTTTTTTGGCTATATCTTCTTTGTCCGACCTCCATATGACATAAGAATTAAACCATTGGACTCATAAGACATTGCTCTACCTCTACACCAAAAATCATAGCCATCTAAACTAAATTGAGAGATGTTGAGTGATAAACGTGGTCAAGTCTGACTAGTATGCTCTCAACAATGTTTTTCTTTATCTCTCACGCCTGTGACTTCTCACCCTCACCCCTGTGACTCACGCACGCCTGTGAGTTTTCTCCCTCACCCCCATGAGTTTAATTATTAGGCTGATCTTTATTTGTCACATCAAGTTAATATGCTCTCCAATAGTAACCATGACTTGATTTTGATCTAAACTCCCGAGAGAAATTTGCAAACTGAATAGTCCTGTTTATTTTGACCATAACTTCGTCTCTAAACGTTCAAATGAGATGATATTTGATTTAAGTAAACTAGAGACATAGGGATACAAATCATATGGAGAAGTCGAATGGAAGTTCAGACTATTAAACTTTCAATTTATGAATGGAAGTTGAATCTAGTGTACTGTTTTAGAAGGAGAATAGTCCAAAAATATTGGGAGAATTACTTTCAGATTTCTAAACCAAATTGAATGATTTTGGTGTTATTAGAAACTTAAGAAATGGGAGAACAATTTTCTAGAAGAGAGTATTGCCAAATTACTTCATTTTCATTGTCAAAATGATTAAGAAAAGTAGACCAGAAAGTTAGTTTTTGGGAAAAAATCTGAACGTGATACAATGAGAAATGAATTGTGATTTTAATAGTTTTATTAAGGTATAAACCTAAGTATAAATTATACCTAGGTGAGTTTTAGTATGGGGAATTGGATAAGAGGCTAAGAAGTGTCCAAGTGTCCAAGTTTTAAAATTAAGTTTTCTTAACCTTGAAAGACAAGTTACTATTCTTGTCTTCATCTTTCTTGAAACTTCTTTCTCTAGTTTTTCTTTAACACAGAGTTTCCCATCAAATCTCTACCAGAGTAAAATCTTGTTTTCTTCTATCCACTACCACTCCTACGTTGTTATTTCTTTCATTTTCCCCAAAGAAAACCAAAACCTACCAACCTCTACAATGACCTATGTGGTTACATGAGGAATTAGAGTTGTGTGATTTTGAAGATTTTGGAGTTTTAACAAGTATTGTGTTAATCTTTATGAGAAGTATGAATATGATATAAATTTGATGGTTTATCTGATATAGCATAATCACGAAAAATAATAGCTATTTTCATGAATACTATACAAACTAGATAAAAAGTCAGATGTGTTGTTTTTACGTATTTGAGGATTTTTATGTGGTATAATAGTGTAGAGATGATGTTTTAGTAGAAAGATCATTAAATCGATGGAGGAGAAAAGTACAAAAATTTTGAAAGTCATAAGGACATATATGCTCTATTTCCTTTGTATATATATATATATATAACGTGAATGTTTTTGGAAATTTGTGGATGAACAAACATGGGTATAAAGTTAAAGAAATCATAGACTGAGATGACGGTGGGATTAAAATGGAAAGTTGATATATGTCTATAGATGCTCTGTTTTTCCTCTTCACTGTTCACATACGTGAATATGTTATTAAAATAGTGAATGAATAATTGACATCAAAATACCAAAGGTATAAGTATGTTTGAGAGTAAAGATATTCACATAATTGAGGTTGTGATTCAAAGAAGAGAAGTAAGGTGTATCTAGTTTAAGTGAATGAGAATTTGTTAATAAGAGTAAGTAATGCTAGAAAAGAAATGATAAGTGATTGAGTTATGAAATGAAAATGAGCATAAGATATGAAGTTTGATAAAGTACCCAGGATTGTCATTGAGCATGCATTGTACATAGTCCATATATACAATTGTGCATAAATAAATGCTTAAAATTGTGCAGTTATTAATATGTGTGCAACGTGTGTATTGTATAAATTAGATGTGCAGGATAAACATCTGCATTTAGATATTTCCAGAATTTTGAAGCAAATGCCAATTTAGAACGTACTGTGAGTCAACCTAGATGGTCTTACTTTATTATTTGTTTTGTTTATATTATGAATTGAATGATTATGCATTGTGAATGTGAACTGAATTGTATTGATTTCTGGACAGAAGGTCCGATAATTGTGAAATGTGAAAGAGATATTAAAGTGCTCATTAAATGTGAATTAGACAGAATAACTATTTTCTCAACTTAAATATTGAATATCAGACTAAGGTCCAATGATAATGTGAATGAGAATGTGATAGTGAATATGATTGTGTGATATTGAGCATTTTCAATTGACTGAATATATGTAATGCATTTAATTACATGAATGCATAAAATATAGAGGTAGCTGTGATTAGAGTAGCCACCGAAAAAGAGCTTAATGCTTAGCATGTGAAAAAGGGCCTAGAGCTCAGAAAATGTATAAGAGCTAAAAGCTCACTAAAATGCGCTCGATATCCCCAACACATACAGGATAGTTATCAGTGAGCTTAATATGGGACAATTATCAATGAGCCCGATATAGGATAGTTATCAATGAGCCCAGTATCCACAATGGATACGGGACAGTTAGGCACTCGGTCACAACAAAGTTATAAATTGAAAGTAAGTCTCATGTGCACTATATATGCATGATGTGAATAATTGTAATGTGTAATGTATGTGACTTGATTTGATGATTTGATGAATTGTACGTGTTGGACCCTGAAAATTTTTCTTTAAGTTAAGCATGATTTGAAATAATTTTGAGGTTTAGATAAATTAAATTTTTGGAGTTATAATTATGTCAAGGTTAGTAGGCTTGTGTTAAATGAAAGGAGACGTAAATATGGAAAGCCAAGTTAATGAGGGGCAAAATAGGGAGAAAGACCAAACAAAAGGGCTTGAATTAGAAGAAGGGAAGAAAGTGTCATAAGAACCAAAGAGTGAAGAAGGAAAATAGGGGAGAAGAGGAGAGGTTTCGATGAAAAAGAAAAGAAGAAAAAGTAAGTTTGTTAAGGTAAGTTAACCCTCTTTTCTTCTTGCTTTATTAAACGTATGAGTTGTATTGAGGATGAAGTAGTTAGAAAGAAAAGAGGTTTATGTGGGAAGAAGATGGATTAGAAGAACCCAATTGATTTTAGGGTTTCCAAACTAGATCTTAGGTTTTCTAACCTAGACAGACTATGGGTAGGTTAGATTTGAATTTACTTTGTATTTGTTGAAATTTTGTGATTTTTCTGAAGTTTATGAATTTTTACTGGAATGTTGTATTGAATGGAACCTTGGTTATTTTAGGAAACTAAGGGAATACTATCTAAGAGCAAGGGGAAAGCCAAGCTTGACTTGGATTTTCGCAAGCTAATTAGGTGGGTAATTTATTTATAGTTATTGTATGATTAGGCAAATTCTTGCCTATGTGTGTGTATGTGATTTCTCGAAATGGATTTGCTTGAAATTGAATTGTTGTGACTTGATTGAAAATGCATGTTGCATTGTGGTTATGTTATACCTTGAAAGAGGTTAAAACATTTTGAATTAAACAAAAAGAAGAAAAAGTATGAAATTATGAGCATATGATAACACGATTTTGAGCATGATTATGTGCTTTTATTTAGGCAATAATGAATCCATTATGTTCTTCATGTGCACGTTCACAAGAGCCTTCTCGCAGCTGCCTGTTTGTGACATATGAGCTCTAAAATTGGACTCATTTTATTCATGGGGTAAACTTCGGTTTCTCCATTCTGTTTCCATGGAACCCTCCAGCCATTTGTTGTGCATTATATTTTTAATTTGTCATTTATGATGCATTTGAGTCTTATGTGCTATGAGTGTTAAACTAAATTGAAGAATTATGGAATTATTGAATATACGCATATATATATATATACATATGCTTGAATTTGTAGTCAATTGCCAATGGCTATAAATATATTAGCCACTGAATTGTGTAGCTTACCCCATTATTCCCTCCTTAAGTGCAGAACAAGAAGGTTAGCAATCCTTGCAAGGCATCAGAAACTCGAAGATATTATAAACTTTTGTAACTAAGTTAGTTCAATCACTTTTGGATAGCTTCATAAGCATGTAAACACTGAGCATCCCATAAATGTTGTATTTTAGGTTAAGCCCTTGTTTACAATATTATTATGTAAATAAAGTTATGTATGAGTTTCTGTTGATTTGGCAAAAGCGTTTAGAAATGGAAAGTTCGTCAGGTGTATATACATGTTTCTTTTGTAGTTGTGCATTTATAGGTGTATAATTTATATACCGAATTCAAGGAAGAAAACTGGACTAATTTAGGCTAAATTAGCTAAAGTGTGTTCTGGAAAGTTGTAGCTTATCTTTCTAGCTTTCCAACAATATATAACATGAAATTTTTGGTTATTGAAGTCAAAAGTTATAGTCCTTATAAATGCAGACGCTCAGGACTATAGTTTGTATCGTCTGATGACGTCATATCATCTAAAGACGTATCATCTGGTGATGACGTGTCATTTTATGCAGACGCTTCGTCTAGTGAGTGCATTTTGTTTGGTGAGTGCACTTCATCTGGTGAGGGCGCTTCGTCTGGTGAGTGCACTTCGTCTAGTGAGTCCTTCGTTTGGTCAGTGCACTTCGTCTAGTACACTATTCATCTGATCCTATCGTCTGGTCCCATTTTTGATCCTCTAAAAGATAGAATTTGCTTTTTAAGTCTTCATAAAAGTTGTAGATTTTGAAGTCCTCTTCAAAATCATTAAAAGAAAACCTTAATCTGAAATCTCTAGTGAAAGTTATGCTAATTGTTTCTAGATAGGTACACCATGATTGAGGACATGAGCATGGTTGATTCTTTTGGCCATAACTTCATAACCCGACCTCCGAATTAAGTGATTCTTAAAGCAATAGATCCCCGAAACATTTTCCTATATCTTAATAAAATTTTTAACTTTTGGCCTACAAATTGTCTCAAGTAGTCAAATTGTGAATTTAATAGTTTTAGTGAGGCATAAACCTAAGTATTAATTATACTTAGATGAATTTTGATTATGAGAATAATCTTGTGATGAGATTGATGGTAAAATACCCGGAGCTATCATGAACATGTATTTTATATATTTCATTTCATACATGTGCAATGTTAAACACTTATGATTATACAAATTATTATATTGTGTATATTAATTGATATAGAGGAGCGACTGGAACGTCAACCCCCAGATGTTGCCGGAACCTCCAAGCATTAGCTTCGGGAGCAACCTATGAGTAAGCTAGACGGTTTATCTCAATTATTGTTTGTTTAAATTATTCTTGAATGATGAATGAATGAGTTTGATTATTGATTCCGGATAGGAGGTCCGATGACTGTAAATTGTGAAATGTATATTGAAGTGCTTTATAATGCGGTTGACTGTGGCATATATATTCCATATATGAGTGCACAATCAGATAACGGCAGTTGTGACCAGAGTAGCCACTGGTTAGAGCTTAAAGCTTAAAGAGTGAAAAGATCCTTGAGCTCAAACAGTGAATAGGAGCCTAAGGCTCGCTATGTATAATGAGCTATGTATTCTCATCGGATAAGGGACAGTTAGTAATAAGCTTGGTATCCAAAATGGATACAAGACAGTCCAGGCACTCAATTATAACAATGTAATAATTGGAAAATGCCTCATAAGCATTTCATATGCATTTTTATTAAATATGTCTGATTGATTGAAAGGTTGAATTGGCTTATGCCTAAGTGAAATTGTGATATTATATAAAGTGCAATATATGTTTATATGCTACATGAAATAATGTGTTGCATGAATTGGGAGAACCGTCGATGATGGTTACCTCATTTGAGTTCGCAAAACTCACCAAAATTGTAACGTTGTCTTTTCAAGACCGAGAGACAAATTTAACCACTGAGAGGCTTTTTCCCCCGTGTTGATTGTGTTTGGCAAGAGAGGTCATGGCTCAAAGGTCGGTCAGCTGGGATTTTTAGACAGTTTAGGTAGATTGTATATATAAAGATTTTCCTCTATCATGTAGTACCTTTGTACTATGTTAATGATGTTCTTGTAGTAAAAGTTGAAAGACAATATATAGACTTTTGGTTTTGTGCAATGAAATGAGGAAAAGAGTTGGTTTTTAAATATTGTGGTCTTTTATTAATGCTTTATGATTAAATATTGATATGATTCCATGTGAAGTAATGTAGAGATCGAACGTAGCTTGTCCTTATCATAGGATATGTACTAGAACGACCTCCAGACGTCCCGATGTGTAGCCTACGGTAAGGGAGCGCTATAGCTGGGCTCAAAAAAGGGGGTCCAATATCTTGTTGTATTAGAGCGATTGTTGGTCTCCGAAAACAAGGTCCAACATCTTGTGATATCAGAGAGATTGTTGGGCTTCGAAAACGGGGTCCAACTAAAACCTCCATTTATATTTCTTTCTTAGTATAATAACCTTCCTTGAAGCTAAGTGGGAAATCTTATTAGACTTTGATAATTCAAACTCCAATAAGCCTAGAATTAATTTAGTCTCATTAGAATTAATTTTAGCTTATTAACTAAATGTCATTCTAATAAAGACAATTAGTTAAACTCTTGAATTATTAAATATTATGAGAACACATATTTCATGTCCAATTGCAAACCCTATTTATAACATTATTATAGTCATCCGCACCTTATGTTGGTTTTTCTTTCTAGATCTCCCATTTTACATTATATCGTGATTAACACACACAATCTCATCTTGGTGTTAAGACTTGATGGGTAGCTAGTCCATCAACCTACTGGTGCCAGTTTAGTCACCAAATCTCCTTAAAACATCTAAAAGTGATGATAGCACTATAAACTCTTTATTTGAGTGAATGTACCCAGATACATGTTTCAATTAATAATTCCAACATGCAGACACTAGATTAATACTCTGTAAAAATCCACTCTAATCATATCAAGAATTATAATGAAACACATATGAGTTCACCACTCATCAAGATTATGATTGATAATAAGCGAATGCTTAAGTTGTATGTTTTAAGATTAAAGTAACGGCCCACTTTATTCGTGAAAACATACTTGATTCCAGATTCATTTAATAGTGCCATTATTGATAGTCAAATACTATAATGATATGAAACTCATCATTCCCTTAAAGTAAACTCCTTTACTTATATGGAGATAAATCGCAACACTACAATCTAAAACCATAATCAAACGACCAACTTAGTTATTCAATTGTGAATCAATTAATTTAGATTCTAGTAATATACATGTTTCCCATACATCTGTATGTATATGTATATTACTTACAAAAGAATCTTGGCACCTTTTGACCAGATATATAACACTCACATAAATAAAACCAAAGTCTTTTGTTTTATTAATAATAAATTTTTTCATTAAAAAAACTGTAACTGAATAAGATAAAGTTACATGTAAATACACTTGCTTTCCAGAGCACTATATTTACATAAATCCAACAGGACTTACTCCAGGTAATGTAGTTGTTGCCACTGAAGGGTGTAGTGACAAGTATAGCACCGGGGTTTTCTATATTGGTGACTGAGTATGGCTCATAATCAATTGTTATGGGCAAGTTCGTGGCACTAGAGCCACTGTTGTCAACAACATTAGACATTTGTAGGTTAAAAGGTAGGAATCAGAGGGGAGAGCTTTGATACCATGAAAAAAGAAGTAGATGATGCGTAGATGGTAGTGTAATTTGAAGGAATGAATCTTATTCATCATGTAATATATGTACAGAGCTCTATTTATACTACTCTATCTAACTTGCTATTGGTTGAGTCTCCTAGAATCAAGGAAAATATTCTAACTACTTGACATGTGAATTTGCTAGCTATACAGTATCGGATGGGTGAAGAGGAAGAAAAGGACAAAACATAAAATGATAAAGAAAAACAGTACGATATTAAAACAATAAAACTGGTCCACTAGGTCTCCTAGAGCATTATGGTCCAACCCATTTTTCATACTTAAACCCATTGCTTTTAGGTCTTTTATCAAATTTCAAATGTAATTCTTCATAAAATTTGTTCCCCATTGTCTTAAGTCTCTAATGACACCAAAATCATTCAATTTGGTTCGAAAATCTGAAAGTTATAGCCCAAACATTTTCAAACTTTTTTTGCACTGAAACAGTACATTATACCCAACTTCTCTCCAGAAATTGAAAGTATTAAGGACTGAATTAAAATTAAATTTCTTTAGATAATTTGTATCTATATATCTCTAATTTATTTAGAAACAAGAACCATCTCATTTGGAGCTCTACAAATCAAGATATCATCAAAATATTGAAGCATGTTTAGTAAAAATGTCCAGTTCATGTTCTTCCAATTGATGCCCTCACTTTGATTCGATCAATCTTTTTCAAATCCAGACCAAAAGCTATAAACTTTTATATAGGGGTATAGAAATGTTTCATTAATCCAATTCTTTAAAAATCAGGTCATTTGAAGGTCGGAAGACAAAGTTATGATCAAAAGAGTGAGAGGTGTTCAGGTCTGGGAACACCAGAAGTCGTGATCGCGACTTTGTGTGAAAATCAACAAAGTCGCGATCGCGACGCTTTTCTTCCTCAAACCTAGTTTAGAAAAAAGATATATAACTTTCACTACAAATATCAGATTAAGGTCATTCAAAGACTTTTTCGAAGATGACTTCTAGGCCTACAACTTCCATGAAGAACTTAAAAACAATTTCTGCTTCTATAAGGGTCAAAATTTCAAATCAATATAGCTATCCTGAATGCCCATCTTAAACAACATCACAAACTTTCAATGATCATATCTCTCAACTCCATTGTCCAAAAATTTTCAATGAAAAGCTATAAAGATAAGATACAATTTCAAGAAGAAACATTTGTCTAATTTCACCTAGATCAGTTCAGATTTTCTCCTGAAGTTAGAAACCCAATTTCCCTTATGAAAATCTTGAAATTTGCAATGTATAACTTGGAAAGTCATGAGCATAACCATTCAAGTACCAACTTTACTTCATTAAACTCCCTAATCTCTATTCATTTGACTCATCCCTTAAAACTAATTCTCATCATTCACAAAAATCCTATCTTTCCTTTTTCCATAATATCTCACTTACATGGATAATATACTAACAATTAATGCTAAAAAAAATCATCATCTCAAGTTAATAACTTCTTCAAATCTACCCAATTCTAACTCAACATCATCCATACACAATTCGTAATTCATTAACAACAAATAGGA
>JAOQMP010052729.1:0-10913 GCA_027563575.1 Erythroxylum pedicellare | reverse complement strand
ACTAAAGTGTTTTGTATTTGTAATGGGCCCCAAATGGCTATTGAAATTCTGTTGATTGTATTGTTATGATTGAAAAAGTTAGTGAATAAAGCGGGCCCGATTTGGTTATGGATTTCCTCATATTATGTTTATGGTTTCAAAAAAAAATTTGTACTAAGTTTTAACTGATTGAGTGTTCTAGCACACCAACCTCATAGGATGCAGACTCAAATATCACGCAAGATGTCAGGTATGTGTCTTCCGGGAGTGGGGTGCTACATTAATAAAGGTGCTGATACTTATTAAAGAACAAGTTCACTGAGCTTACTCCATATGAAAATTCCATTTGAAACATTATTTGTATGTTCATGGAAATTCTCATTGTGATGACTATATAAGTGATCATTTGACTTAAGATCTATAAAATATCTCATATAAGGATTACTATGTTTTAATATTACTTATAACCTATTCTAATCTATGGTAACTCAATCGATAGTTGTTAGATATAGTATGAACTATATAAAGATAGTTAAGTAATTAATATAGGATTTATCACCCTAAAGTGATTAAGAGAATGGTCCATCGGTCTCGATTATTATTGATTGAGGAAATCCTTGGCCAAGGAGGAATGGTATTTTAAAAATAGTGTTTAAATATCATCAATAAAATTAATTGCTAATAATAGAGAGCTAATATAATTAGACTCAAATAGAGAAGACCTCTAATTGAAACATTGTGTGATGAAAGGATCAAATTATACAGTAAAATCATGCACATAAAGGTTAGTCAAAACAACTTTAATATTCTTAATATTTCGGTGGTCATGGTATGTTGCTAGGTGTCAATATTAATTTATGGATATGATTTAAAATTAAATGAGTTTAATTTGTCTAATCCTAAATATGATTTATAATTTATATCCATTACTAACATACTTAGGAACCTAATGACCAACCCTAAAGAATGATTGAAGAGAGAAAAATGTGCTTTAATCAAACGGGACTTGAATGTAAAGATTAGAAACTTCAGGATTAAATATGAGATATTTAATAAATAAGGACCAATAAGAGACATTAGATCTTATTTAGGTATAATTGGTAATTAATGAGAATTAATTCTAATTCTAATTAAATTTTAGCTAAAATTATATTTATTTAAATTAAATTTCTAAACCTATTATAAATATGCTTAAGCTCTAAAGGAGCTATCACTTCTTACTAATTGAAAATTTCTCTCAACTTATTCATATGGATACTATTAGAGGCCAGACATATATGTGCTGAAGTGGTTATGATAAGCTAATTTTAGAAATAGTTCGAGGCAAATGATAAGAAAAAGGATCAAGCTACACAATAAGGTACAAAGTTTTAATTCATGTTTTATTGTGTTCATACATTAATCATGTTATAAAATTTAAGTGATCTTAACTTTTGAAAATCAAATGAAAAAGTTTTGTTCTTATTCTACTGCACGGGGATTAAATATTGTCCCAACTGACTTCCCAACAAAACATTCTCTCATTTAACTAAATTTATATAATTTAGATGAAACTCAGATCATATCAATTTAGAGGTAGAGTTAGGAATAACATATAAGATATGTTTTGGCAAGAATTATCACCTAATGAATTTAGGACTTATCTAATATGTGATTGATAAGGATGTTATCTAACTAATTTAACTTTATCTAGTTTATTGATTGACTCAAGTTTAACTAAATTTAAATGGGATCCTAGCTTACTAGAGATATTATAGTAATATTTTCAAATAGTAATGAGGGATATTATTTTGAATAAAATAGAAGGAGTAACCAAATATAGAATTTAAGTCTTGATCTTATTTGGATGTTATAGCTCATGACCAATTACTTGCTTACTTTATATTTATAATGTTCTAAATAGAAATTGCCTTTGTTTAGTATAATTAATGTTAAGTTTTAGTGAACTAAATTTTTTGGACATAGGTTATGTTGAGAAGAGTTTCCAAAGTTTTAAAAAAAAACATATATGTCCATTATGCAATATGGCTATTAATATTTATTAAGGATTTTGGTAACAAAATTTGAAAGATATGTCAATATCATAAATATGACAAAATATGTTGACATTTAAAGTTGACTAATGTCTGATAAAATTTAATGGTAACATTTAAGATGCAAGTCAACACCATAATAGCACGATGCAAAAGGTTGCATAAAGTAGAGTTGAAAGGTATAGTACCTTAATTGTTCCACTGAATTTAGCCTACTAAAAGCATAAATATAGACTGTGATTGAAGGCATTAAATAATAGTTTTTATTTAATACTAAATTTAGACTCAACATTATTACAATATTCTAGGCATGGTAGAAATATATTATTAAGTAAATGGTCCAATTTTATAAACTTTTTATATGATAAATCAAGGGAGACTTATGTTTAATATAAGTGGCAAGAATAAAAGGTTAGATAATCGTGACTACCCTTTTATGTCGTGTTGGTTAAATAAGCATAATGAGAATCATAAAGTTGTATAGAAGGATACAATTATCCTTTTGATTATGAATTATATTATACTTATGAAACTTCTTGGGTTAAAGAATAACCAAATCAAACTTTTATGAAAGGATGATGATGGTTTTAAATTGTTCAATCTTATAAATATGACGTATTAATAATTTATAAAAGGATGAATAATTATATTTCATAAAACTTACTAATGACTTTATATGATATAGTCATATGTATTAAATGAAATATTGATTTATATTTTTGAAAATTTCAAATTATTTAAATACTAGGAAAAATTAAGCATTAGGAATGCTGAAGCACTTTCAATGAGATTGATGTAGTAAGATTTAAATTTCTAAGTTATCTACAGAGAATGAGATTCTCTAGTAAAGAACTCTACAACTAAATTCCATAATAGTATGGATTTATATAAGGAGAAAAATATAACATGAGATATTATATAGACTGTTCTCCCAAACTCATGCATGTCTTGGACTCTTACATAAATATTGAACATAAGGGAATAGATGCAGGGAATTATTAAGCACATAATTTTTTATGCAAGTAAGAAATCCTTTTGGTATGATCAATGGCATATAAGGGGACCACTTTACAAAATGAAGGAACTTCAACCACTAAGACTCCTAATCACTCAAAAAACTTTGGTTCAAGAGTTGATCACAAATAATTAATGGATTTGGCCTTTTCATTTAAGTAGGGGCTTAAAGATAATCATCAACAACTTACCATACTATCAACTTGACTCCTTTAAAAAACTGGCATAATGGATAGCTGATAAATCCCATTGCTTCTCCACCAAGGAATGTAAAAGTTATCTTTTACCCATATCTTCCCACAAAGTGTAGTGATTTCACTTGGTTTGGAATCAAGACATAAGGTTTGCATACGCTTTCTTCTTGTGGCTCATCATAGGAGGTTGAATCACTACCAAGAATAGTGCAAAGTTCACCATTGAATCCTTACACTGTGAACTATGTGCAACTCAGTTAGAGAGCATTGATCACCTATGCTTTAGGTGTGATTATTCATCTCAAATATGACACAAAATAGCATCCATACTAAATATTAAATGCTCTACAAATGATTGGACATGAACTATAGAATGGGCCTTACATCCCAAGATGAAATGTGTAAGATGATTATAAGTTACTCAATATCAGCTTGTCTACTGTGGTTTATATCCTATGGAAGGAGAGGAATTCTATGGATTATAAGGGCAAGTCATGAAGAGCTATTTTATAAAACAGTAATGTTAATCAAACTTACTATTTTAGCAAGGGATTATAGCATAAAATTTCACAAAACATGAAGGAAATATGGTATTTACAAAAACTTTGCAATCTTATGTATACACTAAATATTATCTTGTAAGGTGTAAGCTACTTTGTTGAAGATAATTAGATGGATCTATATAGTAATGTATCTTTATACTACCTATCCATTATAAATTAACCAATTACTTCACTTTTTTAAAAAATTATTTATTTTATTACTAGACCTAGTATAATAACTTTCCTTTGTATGTTCTAATTAAATCAATTAGCAAGGCTCCATATTATATATGGAATGTGAAGACTTTAAAGAGTCCAACCTAATGATCGAGGATGTGATGCTTTGTTAAAGCATATGTTATCCTATAAGTCTAGACCTAAATTGAATAATGGAAAGGTTACGAGATATTAAAAAGGTTAGATTTGATCTTATATTCCTGATAAAAAAAATGTTTGTTTTAATGAATACTTATAGGAGAATGGTTCTCAAGATAAGTAGTAAGAGTAAAATGAAATTTAAGAAAGTTCAAATCTTATAATAATACATCCAAATGAAACCAGTACCTTTGCAGATACTTCTAATGTATATTCAAAAGGTTATGAGACAATGCAAGATCCATTTTCATGATGAATTTAAAGAGTTTTTTCATATGATTATGAATTTAACATGTCCAGAGCTAGGACTGAGAGATTCAAGGAGGCTCTCTATGTGCATGTGGGCCAATTTGTGGAGAGGATGGAGTGCACTAAGCCTATTGGAGGAGAGTTATCTAAATCACGACCCAAATTGATTTATTTATCTCAAATCCTTATATTGGACTCACTTGGGACTTGAAGACCATTGTATTGGGCTGCACATCATCACTAAAGCCTAAGAGGAGAGGCGCGCCTATGATCAGACATAGGAGCGCGTTGGACTAGGCCTAAGCGTGTTTTTATTATTCTATTTTGGACTTGTTTTAAGTTATATTTATTTTGAACTTCCATGTATTATTTAGCCCAAGTCTTTTAGTACTTAACCTAGGTATAAGTACCCTCTTTAAGGTTAGGGAAAGACAACTTTGATCATATTATTTCTTGTGCGTTGCCGGCTATATTGAGAGGAGAAACCCCTCTTGTTCTTTTCAACTTAGGAATTAAATATCACTTATCAACAGAATCAGATTGTGGCGTGATTTTGATCCTAAACAAGTTTCTTGGTTTGTTTTTTACCTGTTATCTAGGTTGCTCGAGACAAGTTCTTCATGAGGTCTAGTAGATAAAGTTAAATTTACTCTCTTCTTGTTTCTTTGAATTCGAACTTTTCAATCCTTTAATTCTGTGGTTTTGCAGCAAAACCAATGCTTCCGTTATCACATTAAAGAGTTTTGAACAATCCGTCTTCGCTCCTTCCATGTGTGCGCATTATTATATTTTACTTAGAACTATTATTTTGATATTGAAAAGGTTCCAATATAGCATTAACTTCTAATCAAGCCAAAATATGTTTTTTGTTGAGTTGAAATGATTAATTGGATTAAGAAATTTTTTTATTGAACCTAATATAGTTACTTGTATTGCTCAGATAGTAATGTTGACGCTTCCATTATCACATTAAGGAGTTTCGAACAATCCATCTTTGCTCCTTCTGTGTGTGCGCAGTATTTGGTATCAAAGCATTGGTATGGAGGAGAATTCTTACTCAACTCCGGCGGAATTCAAGAAACCACCGCCCATCACCATCCAATTATCGTCGGTTCATTAATTCAGGTGTGAATTAACTTTCAGCCTAGGGTTTCAATCTTTCTTTATGTTCTTATTTTGGTTAGGGTTTTCGATTATTCTTCTTGTTTCTTTTGTTGAAACTTTCGACCTATATTAAAAAAAGTCCAAAAATCCAAAAAAAGTCCAAAAATTCCAAAAAAGGTCAAAAAATATTTTAAAAAGTTTAAAAAATCCCAAATAAAGTATGGAAACACCACAAAAAAATTTTGTTTCATTATACTCATACTTGCTAGTTGGTTCGAAATTTTCACACCCTTTTGATTCTTTTGATCAATTAAGAATTAGTTCCGATTGGTGATTTGAATTTCAAAGGGGATTGAGTGGTAAAAGGCAAGAGTGTGTGAACTTATTTAAGGGAGTCATTGTCGTGACTTGAACACGAGGGGAGTGACTTCATTTGAGTGAAACAAATGAGGGAGTATATCATTTTATCTACAATGTCACAGGGAGGTAGTAATGATGACAACAAAGGGGGAGATGCAAATATCACTTTCACTTTAAGAGCCATGCAACAACAATTTAAGAGGTTCAATCTAGCCTTAACTAAGATTAAGGGATAGATGGATGAGCTCAAACAAGGGAGACGTGAGGAACATCAGGGGAGCCGTGCAAGTGTACGCCAGCAGTAATCACCACTTCGTAGACCACCACCTCGATATAAGCCAGAGGGGGATGACTTTGAGGAGGAGGAGGAGTTTGAGGTACGCAAACCTAGGAGAGCTTAAAGAGTTGAACCATTTAATAGGAGAGATGGAGACCTCAAATCCATCAAGATGCAGATCCCAACCTTCAAGGGAAGGAATGATGCGGAGGCTTACCTGGAGTGGGAAAGGAAGGTGGACTTGGTTTTTAACTGCCACAATTTTTCTGAAGATAAAAAGGTAAAGCTAGTCGCTATTGAATTTACAGATTATGCACTAGAAAAAGGTAAAGCTAGCAGCTGTTGAATTTACAGATTATACATTAATATAATGGGATCAGTTAGTGACATCCAGGAGGAGAAACGGAGAGATGCCAATTACTACTTAGGACAATATAAAGGCATGCATGAGGAAGTGATTTATGCCTTCTTACTATTATAGGGAGATGCATCATAAACTTCAGAGACTCACTTAGGGGTCTAAATCAGTGAAGGACTACTACAAGGAGATGGAGGTGGCAATGATTCGAGCGAACATAGAGGAGGACATAAAGGCTACAATGGACAGATTTTTTAGTAGACCCAATAGGGAGATAGCCGATGTTGTGGAGTTGCAGCACTACTTAAAGATTGAGGACATAGTGAACATAGCTATAAAGGTGGAGAGACAACTCAAAGCTAGAATGATAGTAAGGAGTGGAGCAAGATCTAACTCTTCATGGAACTTCAAATGGCCTAGAAAGGAGGAGAAGTCTGAGGACAAAGGAGTGGACTTCAAGGAAGCACCTAAGAAGCCGATTGGAGGATCTGAACAGAGAGGTACTTCCAACACCTAAGCTACTTCTAGTAAACATTCATCTATAAAAATGTTTTAAATTCTTAGGTACTAGCCATATTACATCTCAATGTTCGAATACGAAAGCCATGATTGTGAGAGATAATGGAATGATTAATTTGGAGGATAGTGGTAGTGAATCTAAACTTGTTGTTGATAATGATTTTGAGGATGATAGTTGCTTTGAGAGAGTTGTTATAGGGAAAGCACTAGTACTTAGGAGGGTACTGAGTGATAGGGCCACAGATGAGGTTATAGATTGGAGAGAGAATATTTTTCATTCAAGATGTT
Source organism: Erythroxylum pedicellare (assembly GCA_027563575.1). Lineage (NCBI taxonomy): Eukaryota > Viridiplantae > Streptophyta > Magnoliopsida > Malpighiales > Erythroxylaceae > Erythroxylum > Erythroxylum pedicellare. The sequence goes on along the minus strand of JAOQMP010052729.1, from coordinate 3,621 downwards.
TAATTGGTGGGAAAGTATTCGATGTTTAATTAATGGGGGTAGTTGCACTAACGTCGCTAGCTGGACTATGGTATAAAAATTGAGTTTGACATGTAGGAAACATCTAGAGCCAAACAATTTACAGTGATTCAATGATAGTGTTGGTGTGAAGGTGACTAGGTAGGTTGTAGTGCCATTTTTAGTAGGGAGATATGAGGATGAGGTGTTGGTACCAATGGAGACTGGTCATATATTACTTAGGAGACCTTAGCAGTTTGACAGGAGGGTAGCATATGATAGGTATACCAATAGGTACTCTTTTAAGTTTAAGGTTAGGAATTTCATTCTACTACCTTTATCACCTTATGAATTAGCTATGGACTAGATAAAAGCAAGTAAAAGTGAGGAGGGTTCGAGTAGTGAGAACAAAAAAAGTGAAAAGAGAAAAGAGGCCCAAAATAAAATTTAGTTTGGTCCAATGGTGATTGACTACACAAGTGAGGAAAAGAAAGTGGGATGTGTAGGAGAGAAGAGCTCAGAAAGAGAAAGAAAGAAAGAAAAGTTAGCTTGTTTGCTAAAGGAAAAGACTTGAGGAGAGTAACTTTCTTCTCTTTTGAAGGATTATTCAAATGTTTCTCCTAACGAGATGCCCAAAGGACTACCATCCTTGAGAGGCATTGAGCACCAGATTGATTTTGTGCCCGAAGCTCAAATTTCAAACCACCCAACTTATGGGAGTAATCCTGAGGAGACAAAGGAGTTTCAAAAGCAGGTGGATGAGTTACTAGAAAATGGAAATGTGAGGGAGAGTTTGAGCCCGTGTGCGGTGCCAGTGTTGCTGGTGCCTAAAAAAGATCAAACCTGGAGGATGTGTGTGGACTGCAGAGTTTTTAACAAAATCACTGTAAAGTATTGCCACCCTATCCTCAAGTTAGATGATATGCTTGATGAATTGCATGGTGAATGTATCTTTACAAAAATTTATTTGAAAAGTGGATACCACTAGATTATAATGAAACAGGACATGAATGGAAAACTACTTTTAAAACTAAATATAGGTTGTATGAGTGGTTAGTTATGCCATTTGGTTTAACTAATGCACCAACACTTTTATGAGGTTGATAAATCATGTCTTGCGTGCATTTCTTAACAAATTTGTGGTTGTTTACTTTGATTACATCTTGATATATAGCACTAATCTTGATGAGCATGTCATGCATGTAAAGTGTGTCTTGTATGTGCTAAGACAGGAGAAATTGTATGCTGACCTTAAGAAGTGCACATTTTGCATTGATAGGCTAGTATTTTTGGGGTTTGTGATCAGTTCTCAAGAGGTTGAGGTTGATAATGAGAAGGTGAAGGCTATTCGAGAGTTGCCAACACCTAAAAGTGTGAGTGAGGTGAGGAGATTTCATGGGCTTGCTAGTTTTTATAAGAGATTTGTGAAAGATTTCTCTACCATTGCTACTCCTTTGACTAACATAGTCAACAAGGAGAAAGGGTTTGCATAGGGTAAGGAACAAAAGCATGCTTTTGCATTGTTGAAGGAAAAATTATGATATGCTCCTATTATGTTTTTGCCTAATTTTGATAAGGCTTTTGAAGTTGAATGTGATGCTTCTAGGATTGGTATAGGTGCTGTGCTTTTGCAGGAAAACAAACCAATAGCATATTTTAGTAAGAAGCTGAGTGGTACACAACTTAACTACCTGACATATGACAAGGAGTTATATGCTGTTGTGAGAGCATTAGAGGTGTGGCAACACTACCTCCATCCAAGAGAGTTTGTGATCAAGACGGATCATGAGTCCTTGAAGCACTTGAAGGGACAAGGAAAACTGAGCAAAAGATATGCCACTTGGGTGTGTTTCTGGAGACATTCCCTTATATTTTGTAGTACAAGCAAGGAAAGGAAAATCTGGTAGCTGATGCACTATCTAGGAGGTATTTCTTAATTTCTACTCTTACTTCTAAACTGTTAGTGTTTGAGAAACTTAAGGATATGTATGCTTCTGATGATGATTTTGCTACTGTGTATAATGCTTGTGCATATGTTGCCTTTCAAAAATTCTAAAGGCATAAGGGTTATTTGTTTAAGGGTAGCCAATTATGTGTGCCTAACTGTTCATTGTGTGCTTTATTTGTGTATGAGGCCCATTATGGTGGATTGATGGGTCATTTTGGGGTTGCTAAGACACTGGACATTTTGAATGAACATTTCTATTAGCCTGGGATGCATAGGGATGTTGACCATGTATATGCCAAATGCATTGCATGTAGACAGGCAAAATCTACTGTTAAACCCCATAGATTGTATACCCCTTTACTTGTGCCTGTTGAACCTTGGGTTGATATTTCTATGGATTTTGTTTTAGGTCTGCCTAAAACAAAGAAAGGGTATGATAGCATCTTTGTTGTTATTGATCGATTTAGTAAGATGATACATTTCATTGCATGCCATAAGATTGATGATGTTGTGCATGTTGCTGATTTATTCTTTAGGGATATTGTGAGATTGCATGGAATTCCTAGGTCTATTGTTTCAAATATAGATGTTAAATTTTTTGCCATTATTGGTATGTTCTGTGGGGAAAGTTGGGTACTAAATTGTTTTATTCTACTACTTGTCATCCATAGACAGATGGACAGACTGAGGTTGTTAATAGAACCTTAGGTACCTTGTTGCGTGCTGTAGTTAGTAAAAATTTAAAAAATTGGGGTGATTGTTTGCCATTTATTGAGTTTGCATATAATAGATGTATGCATTCCACCACAGGTTATTCACCTTTTGAGTTTGTATATAGTTTTAATCCTTTGATTGTCTTGGATTTGGCATCTATACCTTTGCATGAGTTGTTTAGTACAGATGGCAAGAGGAAAGCCAAGATGGTTAGGGACTTTCATGTGAAGGCGAGACAACATATTAAGCATAGAAACAGGGTGTATGCGAAGCAAGCCAACAAGGGGTCAAAGTTAGTGACTTTTGAACCCAATGATTGGGTTTGGATGCATCTGAGGAAAGAACGGTTTCTTGCCCAAAGGAAGTCTAAGTTAGATCCTAAGGGTGATGGTTCATTTCAGGTGTTGGAACGAATCAATGACAAGGCCTACAAGATTGATCCTCCAGGTGAATACAATATTTCTGCTACCTTTAATGTTGCTAACCTTTCTCCTTTTGATATGGATTCAGATTAGAGGACAAATCTTCTTGAGGAGGGAGGGACTGATGTGAGTAGGAGCAAGGATCACCATGGAGATGGCATGCATGATAGGGGCGAGCTTGTCATTCCAGTTGGACCTATGTCTAGAGCTAGGATTGAGAGACTCAATGAGGCTCTCTATGTGCATATGGGTCAATTTGTGGAGAGGATGGAGTGCACCATATAACACCCCACCCTCTCGAGACCCGTACTCGACATCTTGAGTGACATCGGAGTACTTGCCCTACGAGGGTGGCATGCTAGAATAGTCAAACAACTCAAAACTCAATACCAAATCCTTTTTTTGGTTTTTTTTAAACAATATAAGCATATGCAGAAATTAGTAATCAAAATCGGCCCGATCTTTTTTTTCATAACATAAAAAATCACATTTGTTAACACTACACTCTAATTCATTCTCATTTACAAACCTTTCCAATAT
>JAOQMP010052720.1:0-10913 GCA_027563575.1 Erythroxylum pedicellare | reverse complement strand
TAAAACCAAACTCTTTTGTTTTATTAATAATAAATATTTTCATTACAAAACTGTAACTGAAGAAGATAAAATTACATATATATACACTTGCTTTCCAGGGCACTATATTTACATAACTCTAATAGAACCAATACAGCAGCTTCAGTAAGCACACTTTTCAGTTGATCAAAACTATTTTGACATCTATCAGACTACTTCACTCATTTTTGTAACAGTTTAGTTAAAGGGGATACTATCACCGAGAACCCCTTCATATATCAATGATAATAACCAAGCAAGCTTAAAAAACTTCTCAGTTCTGTCACATTTCGTGGTGGATTCCAGTTAACAATTGCTTCTATCTTACTAGGATCAACTCTAATCCCTTGAGAAGAGACAAAATGTCTTAGAAAAGGTACCTCTTGATGTAACAACCTATTTTTGGGCCTAGAATATTGAGGGAATTAGTAGTGCATTGCATGCTTATGCATTATTGACTATTCATATGTACGTGAATAAATATTTTTTGACATATGTAAAGACGTGTACATGCATTCATTAACATTTCCAAGTATAATTGGTTTTAAAATTTCAATTAAAATGAGAATTATGGTTTTTATGTGAGAAAATTTATTTGGAGCATATCATGATTATTTTGAAATTTTTAGTGAATTTTAAGAATTTCTGAAAATTTGGGTATTTTGGAAAAAATAGAATAAGAGACAAATGGGAGGGTGAAACATGGCCCACATGCATGGGTTCCATGTGTCATTGAATTGTTAACCCACGTAATTAGGTGTTGAGTAAAAACACTTATACAACTCACATCTCTTTTTCACCACTGAAAACACGAACTAAAACTCTTTTCTCTATTCTTTTCATCCATCACCTAAACTACCTATTATGCATGCTTATGTATTTGGTTTCTAAGTCTCAACTGCTGGAGAACTAGCTGAAGATGAGTATATGTTTGAGTTGATGTTTGTGTTGCTTGAGAGAATGAGAAAATCTGGAATTTTTGAGCTAGAATTTCATTAAATCAAGTAAGTTTTTAATTAATAAATTTGATGATGTTTTAATATTTTGTATATGGGTTCATGCATGAGAGATATGGGAAGAAATAAATTCATTAGTGAGAATGAAGAAGTATAGAAGCATGGATAAAAATGCAAAAAATAGGGAACATGTGTTAGAGATGTCAGTTTTAATGTTTAAGTTTCAACCTTAGATTTTTGAGTTGTTAAGTTGAAAGGGTAGTATAGATGATGTTTGCGTGCTTTTGGATGGATGCATGCGTAAGTGGCTATAGGTTCTGTTTTGGTTTGTGGGTTGTTACTATTCATAAAACAAACTTACAATAGTGAGAGAAAGTAGGTGTGAAGTTTCGATTTTGATGGTAAATACCATATAAGCTTGCATTTGAATTGTTTTGAGATTGTACTGGAGTAGAAAGACAAAATATATGATTACAAATGAATAAATCAGTAAGAAGCAGAGTGAAGAAGTCTGCAGTTTACGGTGAAGAAGAAGAAAATCTGTGTTTTGTTAAGCTAGAGAGAAAAGAGAAGAGGAGTTGCACCTAAAGGTTTTTTCCAAAATCAAACGATGTTGATTCTTTTAGCCACAACTTTTTCATCCGATCTCCAAATGACTTGGAACTTGAACCAATAGACTCCTAAGATATTTTTCTTTCTCTCCACAAAAATTTAGAACCATCTAAATTGATTAGAAAAAGATTGGTTGACTCAAAGTGATGGTATGTATTGGAATATTATAAACTTGAGATATTATAGTGAACATGTTTAGGTATTTTGATTATAACTTGATCCGTAGAGCACCAAATGAGATGATTTTTTATTCAAAATAAACTAAAAAAATTAGCTACAAATGTCATTGAATTTGAATTATTTCCTTAAGGATGTTGAATAAACTATATTGATGTAGGTCGAATCAGACAAAGATGTCTTCACAAAATTATAGCTTATTCTATTAGCTTCTAATTGGTATAAATTTTGTAATTTTTGGATAGTTTAATTGAGAGTTATGAGGTGTACAACTTGAATGCATGATTATGCATTAGCCAAAATTTCAAATGTATACATTCTGTGGTATTTTGAGCATAACTCATTGAATAATAAACAAAATTGTATGATATTGGTATCATTAGAAACTTAACACACAGAGGAACAATTTCTCAGAAGAAAGTGTTACAAAAATACATCATTTTCTTGATCTTATTGATTATGCAATGTTGAATCAAATGAGGTGCTTCCAGTAGAAGCTGGGATAATAATTGAATGTAATAATTTTGGAACTTTTGAAGTACAATTGACATTTACATCAGTTTAGTAAGGAAATATACTCGATAATTTGTCATTAAACATGCATATTACATGATACATTCTTAAATGTGCTTATTCAGTTAATTGAGCAATGCAGTAATATGAAACTATATATGATTTCATATAGACGAGGATGTTGAACAACCACTTCCAGATATTGCTAGCACTTCAAGCCAATAATTGAAAAGGGAGCTATTGTGAGTAATTTAAGATCGTTTCATTTTCATTTGTTCTGTCTGATACTGAACTACTTTGACGTATACTATATGTGTGTATTGAATTGGGAATGTCTGTGTTGTTGAATGTATAAACCTGTTCTATTTTTAAATCTATTAAGTTCTAGTCGTAGGTAAATAGGCATGCCTAAAAGGGTCTGCAACTGCTCCTATGACACTTCGATGTCTCTTGTCACTAACACTTCGATGTCATTTGTTATTTACACTTCAGTGTCTCTTATTATTGAGACATAAGTCTCTCCTATTTTATGATATCAATCATAGTATCTCCTGTATAAGTCATGTTACCCACTTCTGTTGATGGATTAACAGTCATCTAGTTTTGTATTTTGAAATATGTTTGATTTTGATATAAACAAAATTATGATCAAATCTGAAGGGATTATGCCTTCTTCTGATACTCAGTCCCATTATCTATGTAAATTGTTTTCAAAATTCATGATGTCTGAATTGTTCGTTAAGATAAACTTTTAATGAATGCTTATGCTATAACTTTATTCAGTATGATTAATTGTCAGTTTATGCATAGTTTAGTTATTACTCACTAAGCTATATTCTTAGCATGGTGGAATTGCCTCGTCTAGGTTCTGATAGAGGTTTGTAAAGACTGGGACAAGTCAACTACAATGCCCAAAGGAGTTTGAGATTTATTTGATCAAAATGTATTTTTACATTTGATTTTAGCTTGCATCTGGTGTATATGAATTTGAATTTGGCATCTGGTGTATATGAATTTAAATTTGTATGAAGGTTGTAATAACTATATTTTGGTTTGGACTGGGATTTAAAACAACTTTGTATTACATTAATTGTAATATAATGTGTGTTTGTTTGAATTGTTTTGTGGAAGACATTGAATGCTTGGGTTTGTTTGTAGTAATTTGTGTGACGTTCATATATCCTTCTAGGGGGTATGTGGGTGTGACACTTGAAGCCAGAAACCACACTTACTTAGCTTAGCATACAACTGTTTTTCCTACAGGGGCTGTAACACAATTTAGAGATGCTCAGTATGATCATGTTCATTTTTAGAATAAACTAGGATATCATCTATAAACACCACAACAAACTGGTCTAAATAAGGCTTGAATACTCTATTCATTAGATCTATAAATGCCGTTGGAGCATTAGTTAACCCGAATGGCATTACTAGGAATTCATAACAGATCCTAAATGCAGTCTTAGGTACATCCACATCCTTTACCCAAAGTTGATAGTACTCCTATCATAGATCTATCTTTGAAAACAGTCCTACATCTTTCAACTGATCAAAAAGGTCTTCAATCCTCGGCAACGAATACTTGTTATTCATTGTGACTTTATTTAATTACATGTAATTGATGAACATCCGTAGTGTACCATCTTTTTTCTTAACAAACAAGATTGGTGCTCCCTACGGTGACACACTGGGTCAAATAAACCTTTTATCTACAAGTTCTTGTAACTACACCTTCAACTCCTTCAATTTAGTAGGAGTCATTATGTATGGTGCTCTAGATATAGGGGCAGTGCCATGCATGACTTTAATAGATGACTCCACTTCCTTTTCAAGAGGAAGTCTAGGTAATTCCTTAGGAAACATATCCAAAAATTCATTCACCACTGGAATATCAAGCAATTTACCACCCTCTTTCTCAGAATCAAACAAAAAATCTAAATGAGTTTCATATCCCTTCTTGAGGAGCTTTCGAGCTTTCAGATACCACATTAGTTAAAGAACTAGTACGAATGCTATGCAATACTATTTTAGGCTAATCAGGCCTCCTAAGCATCACTACCTTAACATTACAATCAACTACTGCCTGATGCTTGGACAACCAATCCATACCCAAAATCAAATCAAATTCATAAAAAGGCAATCTAATCAGATCTGCTACATATTCATTTCCTTAGATCATAATAGGACAGTTCCTAAATACTTGATTAACCAACACACTACTGTCCAGAGGACTGGTTACATGAATGTCATACTCTAGCTGGTCTATAGGCATCTCCTTATCAAACATTTCTCTGACACAGATATAGGAATGAGTAGATCTAGGATCAATCAGTGCGTACTTTTTAGAATTAAAGAGAAAAACAATACCGATAATGACTTTAGGTGCGTCCTAATCCTCACGAACTTTCAATACATAAGCTTGAACCGAAGTAAAAGGCACAGTTGTTTGCTCCACAATTTCCGATTGGGTACTCAGATTAGGTCTATTTTAACTAGATCCTCCTTAACCTTTACCACGTCCTATATTCCCAGCAGATGCATGAGAGACCTCCCTACTGGCTTATGATGTCTGAGACTGTCTTAGAGGGCAACTGGCTATCAGATGCTTAGTGCTGCCACATTAGAAACATGCACCCGTAGCCCTCCAACAAATATCCCAATGATGTACAAAACAATGAGGGCATTCCGGGGCATTGGAACCTCGGCTCCCAGAGGAACCCCTACCAATAACAGTCGATGTGGCAAAATTTTGTGGCCTTCCCCGAGCCATATATCTCTGACTCGAGCCTTTTTATTCTTACCCTTGGAGGTCAAATCAAAAATTTAATTCCAAGGATTGCAATATAAAATGTAACCTTGGGTCGTCTCACTTAATCGGAACCTAATTTAATGGATCTAAGCTAACCTATATGTGATTTTTCTTTGGAACTTTTGGACTTCTTTACCTTGTCCTTTGTTAAAGGCAATTCTCTACTCTCAATCTCCTCTTGACCTTCTCCCTCATCTTGATTTTTGAACCTCACTTGTTTTCCACTGCGGAGGTAATAACGTTGTATTGGAGGTAATAGCTCCACTGCTTCGTGCTTGATTCTTACTCATATTGTTGGACAATTGGGTGACGTAGAATTGATGTTCTCGGCTTTCATCTCCCATTGCTCCATTCTATTTTCTAGAGCATTAAACTGAGCAGTGGTCTTAGAGGAATCCTGTTGAATGAGAGAGGCTATTGCATTAAACTGGTTATTGTTCGAAGTCCTTTCCTCCTTAATCATAACCATCATATTATGCAGCATTGGTTTGTGTCCTCCTTTTGTGGAATAGTCGAGGCTTGCTGTTGATTGGGGAACTGGTTAGTGGAAGTACCAGCTCCTCCTCCTTGTTGAAATCTGTTTGGGACTCTTCCTTCTTCATTTCTCCAACTGAACCTAGGGTTTGCCTTCCATCCCTTGTTATACATGTTGGAGTAGGGGTCCCATTTTTGATTGGTCCAACCCGAATACATTGTAGACACCTCTTCATACCGACCGGGGCAAACACTAGATATGTACATCACTGACCCACAAGTATCTCAACTGGGTTCAGTAAGATCCATAGAAGATGTGGGGTGATGCACACTCATATTTTTCAGTTCTGCAGTGATGAAGGACAACTGTGAAGCTACTCTGTTCTCCAAACAGTCAACTTTAGACTCCAAACTCTCCATTCTTTTGGATTGGACCGCCGAAAGTCCCAATTCCTGTACACCTCTAGTATCTCTCACACTATACTATTGATGATTTAAGGCCATCTTCTTGATTAGATCCCATGCTTTCGTAGTTGTAAGATCAATTAAAAAACCTCCAAATGCTGCATCCAACATACTTTTATCTTGACTTTTTAGCCCATCATAAAAATACTGCACTAGGTGCTCATCCGGTATCTGGTGATGGGGGACATCTAGACAAAAGATCTTGGAAGCGGTTCCAATAGTCATAAAGTGACTCATCATAGTCCTAACGTGCTGAATAGATCTCCTTCCTCATTGACAAAGTTCTGAAGACTAGAAAATATTTCTCCAAGAATGCCTTCCTCAAATTGATCAAGTGAAGCTCCTATCGGTTTCGTAGTCTGACAGATCATGGACAAAGATTGCAAATGCATATAGGGATCCTCTCCTATCAAATCATGAAAGTTAGGAAGAGAGTTCATGAGTAATCCTTTAATTTCAAAATTCATGTCAAAATTAGGACAAGCAGCAGTAAATGGATCATAATAAACATCAGAGGTGGTTGCTTCCCTAATGGTTCTCCTTATTTGACTCCCATTATTCTCCCCAACTTGTTCATGTTCCCCATTACCTCCATTATCACCATTCCTAGGTTGGTTAGCATGAAAGTTAGGGTTTTGCAGAAAAGCTGAGTTCTCAGCCATGATCACTCTTTCTATCGACTCACTCTCACTCCTTGGTCGACTAAACTCTTCTTTGATAACTATCGGACTTTTCTCTTTTTCTCTCCTCTCTTTTCTAATCTTTCTCAAACATCTCTCAATTTCAGGGTAGAAAGGTCTAGTTTAACTCTCCCGGGCATGCACGGGAACAATTCAAATGAAAATAAAATGTAACAAAATTTACTTGCAAACACACAAAGTCAAATAAAAGTTGAGATGCGATGGATGCAAGTGTATAGATGTGTGAAAGTATATGTGTATGCATGCAAGTAAAGTATGTATGTATGGAAAAGCAAAAAAGAAATGTTCAAAACTATTCGGGTGTAAAAATGCTAAGTACGTAATGTGCAAAAAGTTAAGTATCCTATTTGTTTAAGTTTTCAAAATTTTATGCTAAGGAAAGAAAATGAAATCCTATACTATTGACAAGTATGAAAGTCAATTATCTAGAATGCAATCTAAATCAAGGTTCCTAACCTCACTTAGCAGTAAAAATGACAAAAGTTAACTTAAAGAACCAATTGCTTGGTTCCCCGGCAAAGACGCCATTTTGATTCGAGCCTTTTTGTTTTTACCCTTGGAGGTCAAATCAAAATTTTAATTGCAAGGATTGTGATACAGAATGCAACCTCGGGTTGTTTCACTTAATCGGAACCTAATTGAATGAATCTAAGCTAACCTATATGTCATTAAATGCAAACTAAATTGATAAAGAAGGGGGTTTTGATATTTGGAAATCTTAACAAAATCAAATGAATTGTACGAAAAAAAGTGTAAAAAGTATTTTTTTTGGATTTTGGGAATAAAAATCGGAAAAATAAAGACAATGACTAAATGGTGATAAAATCCTCTTGAAAATGAGCTTTGGCTATCATAGTTTGAAATGTATTTTTTTTAATGGGAGTGGAAATCACTAAGCTTCAAAAGATAAACCTCAAAGAACTCTTTAAGTCCAAGGTTTTAATCAATGAACTTCATTTCTTAAGACCTTGTTAAATGCCCTTAGTGTGTGTAGTGGGTAAATCAATGCAACAAGTTACTTGGGATCTCAAATCAACTCAATATCAAACACAACCATGCAAGATAAAAGAGATTCAACAAGATCACAAATAAACATATATGAGACTTCATATATCTAAGCTCAAAGTTCTACATCATCAAAATCCTAGCAACACATTGGGTGTCCAACACTTGATTAAACTCTAATCAAGAATGTTCAACTATAAATTATAAATCCTAAACCTAGGAATTGATAAATCGTAGCTAAACTGGGATTAAGTCACTTCCCTTTTTAAGCCCATAGAACTCAAACCATTGCTACATCTTCAAGAGGGGGAGAGGTGCCCAGCCACGCATAGCTCCAAGAGACTTCACAACCAAGAACCCACTGGCAGCCATAGTAGCAGTCAACGGTGGAAAGAAGAAAACAATGTATGGATGAGGGACGATGATGGTGTGAGTGTGTAGAAGAGTTGTTCGAATCATAGAGAGAAAAATAAATGATCCAAAGATGCCCTTTTCTCCCGTGTCGACTCTCCTTTATCCCAAAATAGATTTATTTTCAACATGGGTTGTCAGGTTGGATTGGAACAGTAGGTAAAACTTTCAAAAATGGTTCGAGTTTTTGAAGGTTCACCGTGGAGAACTTTTCCTGAAAAGTTTTACCAGGAGTTTTTGGTTTCTTCACCGCGGTGACGTGAACTTCACGCCGCAACAAAATTTTCCTGAAAAGTTTTTGTGAATTCTTCATACTTTACCCCGATGAACTTTCCTATTGCCCGACTTGTTGACTTATCATTTTCAGCCTTCACTCTTATCTCTACTCTTTGAGTCTCCTACAATAAACAAATAGTAGTTTGCAGTATCAATTGTTCTAAAAAATTAATTTAGCGCAATTACTAATTATTTGTGACAATTTTTAGTCTTAAACCACTTAAAGTAAAGGCAAACATTCAAGAGTCAAATTAAGAATAAAATCTAAAAACAAGAGCCAAGAAGTGTAATAAAAACCATAAAAATGTCACCAATTTATATAGGAAACTTGGGTTCAATCACCAGTATAACAATCAAACTAATTGCATTAATAAAAGAATCAAATCATATCATAGTGTTAACGCAAGGTTCATCTAACCTAAATATTAACTGGACGTTTAGTTACACATAATTGAACACAAAATCAAACATATATTGAAAGAAAAACAAATAGAAAACAAAGGGTTCATAATTTTGAATCTCCCTGATCGTCTTTTATCAAATATTCTCATGATTTAAGGAGTTGATCTTGTATTATGATGGATCTATCAATGAAATCTTCGTGTTTTCCACTTCTTTGGACCAAAACAGTCCTTTAAGAATGAATTCTATGTTTGGAATCACCTCCTAATGTCTCCCCTATGACTCCTCTTAGTCTTTTCCTCTTCAAACATCTCTTTATAATGAAATGTATGTTTCTAAGGAGATTCAAGGTCTAATGCATAGTACATAACCAAAACATATAAGAATCGTGAAGGTGTTGGACCCCGAACTTTTCTTGTAAGTTAGGACTATTAAATGAGATATTGTTGGTGATTAGTCAAGTGTAAAGAAAAATGAGAATTCTTGAATTTTAAATGAAGTAGAAAAGATGGCTTAGGTACAAGATGAGTTATATGTGAAATGTTGGAAGTTAAAAGCTGAAAAATGAAGTTGAAACATGATCATTGAGTATGCTTCGGTGTTTTAGCCATAACTTCTTCTTTAGTTATCCAAATGAAATGATTCTTAATTTAGATTAAACTAGAGACATAGGATACAAATTTTCTGATGAAATAAAGTTTTAATTTAGTTTCTAATAATTTCAATTTTTGGATGGAAGTTAAGCATAGAATATTGTTTTAGCATAAGAACAGTCCAAAATGTTTGAGGTATAACTTTCAGATTTCTAAACCAAATTGAATAATCTTGGTGTCACTAGAAACTTAAAACAATGAGGAACATTTTTCTAGAAGGTATCAAATTCCTTCAATTACCTTATTAGAAAAGGTCTAAATTTTTGGAAGAAGTTAGATAAGGAGTTAGAAGTATAAGATGTTAGTTTTAATAGACACAAAGTGTAAAATAGGAAGGACAAAGTAAATGAAGGGTAAAATGGGAAAAAGACCAAATAAATGGTCTTGAAGTAAGAAAGAAAGAGAGAAGTCTGAGAATCCAAAGAAAGAAGAAAAAAACATGAAAGAAGAGAGAGAGTTCGTGAGAGTGTGCAAGAGAAGCTTGGAAGGAAAAAGAAAGAAGAAGAAAAAATCAAGCATGTTAAGGTAAGTTAATCATCTTTTCTCTTTGCTTTATTAAATAAATGGGTTGTGTTGAGAATGAAGGGATTAGAGAGAGAGTGAGTGTTGTGTTGGAAGAAGAGGAAGAACGAACCCATTTGATTCCTCGGGTTTCTAAACTAGGTTTTGGGTTTTCTAACCTAGATGGACTATGGGTAGGTTAGGTTTGATCTTAATTTGTGATTATTGAAGTTTATGAATTTTATTATAATGTTGTTTTGAATGGAACCTTGGTCGTTTTAGGAAATCAAGAGAATCCTACCCAAGAGCAAAAGGAAAGACAACCTTGAGTTTAGATTTTTGTAAGCCAATTAAGTGGGTAATGTATTTATAGTTATTGTGTAATTGGGCAAATTCTTGCCTATATATATGTATGTGATTTGCTTGAATTTGATATGCTTGAAATTGAAATCATTATGAATGTTTTAAAATGCATGATGAATTATGATTATGTTATGACTTGAAAAAGGTTATGACATTTGTATAAATGAAAAGAAGAAAAAGAAAAAGAAGCATGAGACTATGAATTTGTGATTGACTGAATTGAGCATAAATTTGATTGTGATTGGGCAAGAGAGGAACCCGTTTCATTAGTCACATACACATTGACCTATAGCCTTCTCCCGGCTGCCCGCTTAAGGCCACGAGATCTTGAGAAATCGAACTCGTTTTGTTCATAGTGTAAACTTCCGTTTCTCCTTTTCGTTCTACGGAACTCTCAAGGCAGTTGTTTGTGCATTGCATCTTTGAAATATCAATTATGATGCAATTAAGTGTTATGTTTAATGGCTAAAGTCTATGTTATGTGTTTATGAATTTTGAGCTTGTTGGACCAATGGTGGTTGACAAATTAAATCCCACTTATGTTTTGATAATAATAAAATGTATAGAATTGGTTAAG
>JAOQMP010052700.1:0-10915 GCA_027563575.1 Erythroxylum pedicellare | reverse complement strand
ATCTGATTTGGTTTAGTACTCTAAAAGTTATACCTTAAAAATTTTTGGGCTATTCTTATACTAAAACAACATTCTATGCTAAACTTCCATCCATAAATTTAGGTTCTTATAGACCGAATTAAAACTTTATTTCTTCAGACAACTTATATTCCTTTGTCTTTAGTTTACTAAAAATAAAAAATCACTCCATTTGGATAACTACAGAAAAAGTTATGCCCAAAATACCTATGCATGCTTTGTGCTGGAAAGTTCACCATGGGAACCCAAAAAAGTTCACCGCAAACTTTTCCAGAGAGGAAAAGTTCGCTTGAAAACTTGCAAGTTCGCTGCAGTGACCCCCGAGTTGGCCACGGTGAACTTTGATGGAAACAAACATAGAACATACTTCAACTACATTTTTCCAGATTTTCACTCCCAACATTTCACATATAACCCATCTTAAACCTAAACCATCTCTTCTACTTCATTTTCAACTCGATTTCATTCACAACAAATTCATAATCTGCACTTGATCACTAACCCAACAATAAAAAATTAACATAAACAATTCATGCACAACTTCCTACACATATTCACTTTATTTTTCACTTCTATCTATCACTGAATATGCTTCATCCAACAACTAAGAAGGGTTAATGCTCATACTTACTTATTTTAGCCTCAAAGTCTTCAAACTCTTCAAGAATCTCCAAAACCCAAGCTCTTCTCGTATTTTTTCTCCTTTCTCTTCTTCTCTTCGTTCACTCTCTTCTTTTCTCTCATTCACGTGTTTTCTTCTTCAATTGCAAGACTGCAATTTTCCTTTCCCCTTTCTACCCTTCCTTTAATGCCTTATAACCTTTAGACTTAAGTGATCTTTCAAGAATGCCCCTTATGCATTCTTACTTCTTCAATTTAACTTACACCATATGATACTCTAACTTAATCTTAAATTTTCCATTTAATACTTCTAATTCCATCAATCCATGCTATAAATCCTCCTAACATTGATATGCTAATTAAACTCCAAATAAAGTGGTTTATCTAACAAGACCACAGAATTTAATCACTTCATGCTTAATAATAATAAAAATAATCGGGGCCCAATATGTTTGCTAGTAGGATATCCTAAAAATAGGATATCAATTCTTCAATGTTTTGGAACAAAAACTATTTGTCTCAAAGCATGTTGTCTTTTTAGAGAAAGAATTTCTTCTAAAAGAAGATAGCAGGAGAAAAATTGAACTTGTGGAAGTTCAAGATGCTCAAATCGATGCATATCAACTGCCTGAACCTGAGACTATTGTTCATAATGATGAAACATAGTTTAACCTTATGACATATAAGAAGTTCATAAGTCGAGTAGGATATGTCATTTTCTAAAGAGATATAAATTTCTCATAAGTGAATATAATGATGTATTACTAATAGAAGATGATGATCCTACTACCTATGAAGAAGTTCTAAAGAGTTCGGAATTTAGCAAATGGATTCAAGATATGAAATCAAAATGGATTCCATGTATTTTCACTAAGTATGGACTTTTGTTGACCCACCTATAGGGTGCAAATGGGTTTTTAAGAAGAAAACTAACATGGAGGGTATTCTAGTTACCTATAAAGCTAGGCTTATAGCTAAAGGTTATCGTCAAAGATAAAAAGTTGACTATGATGAAACATTTAGCTCAGTAGTGATGTTTAAATCTATTAGGATACTCTTGGCCATTGCTTCTCATTATGATTATGAGATATGTTAAATAGATGTGAAACAACTTTCCTTAATGAAAACCTAACTGAGGATATGTATGTGACACAACCCGATGGTTTCATATCCAAAGATGGTGAAAAGTTATGCAAGCTTCAAAAATCCATTTATAAGTTAAAGTAAACATCCAAGAGTTGGAATATCCGATTTGATGAGTCAGCCAAAGAGTTTGGTTTCTTATAAAATTCGGATGAACCTTGTTTGTATAAGAAGGTTAATGGGAATGCAATTGCTTTCCTTATGTTGTATGTAGATGACATACTACTAATAGGAAATGATGTCTCAGCTTTACAATCAGTCAAGATTTGTTTGTCCAAGAATTTCTCCATGAAAGACCTTGGAGAAGCAACTTATATTTTAGGAATAGGAATTTATAGAGATAGATCTAAAAAGTTGCTTGGTGTTTCTCAGTCTACACACATAGACAATATACTAAAGAGGTTCAACATGAAGCAGGCCAAGAGAGGTTATCTTCCCATAACTAATGGGTTACACTCTCGAAGCCTATTTGTCCAAAGACATAGGATGAGAGGACTCATATGAATTTGATCCCTTATGCTTTAGATATAGGATCAATCATATATATTATGTTATGTATGAGACCCGATGTATCATATGCTCTAAGTGTTATGAGCAGATATTAGTCAGATCCTACTGAGGGTCATTGGGTGGCTATTAAGAATATCTTTAAGTACTTAAGAAGAACTAAGGACGTATTCTTGGTATACAGAGAAGGAGATCTTATTGTGAGCAGGTATACAAATGTCATTTTCCAATCCAACAGGGCTGACTCCAGATCCCAATTAGGATATATTTTTACTTTGAATGGTGGATCAGTCAGTTGAAAGACTTCCAAATAAGAGATAACTACTGATTTAACAATCGACGCAGAGTACATTGCCGCTTCAGAACTAGCAAAGGAAGCAATTTGGATCAAGAAGTTCACCATAGAACTTGGAGTCATTCCTAGGATTGTTAACCTAGTATAGTTATATTGTGACAACAATGGTGCCATAATGTAAGCAAAGGAACCAAGGTCTTATCAAATATACAAACATATACTTAGGCAATACCATTTGATTAAAGAAATCATTGGTAGAAATGATGTCCAATTAAAGAGAGGGCTCATTGATCAAAATATTGCTAATCCTTTGACTAAGCCAATTCCCAAAAAGAGATATGATTCTTATGTACTTGCCTGTGGTATTAGATACAAAGGCGATTGGTTTTCGTGTAAGTGGGAGGCTGTTGGAGAAGTGCTCTAAAGACAATTGCCTTTAACATTTATTGTACAACTCTTTATGATTAATAAAAGGCATTTTTGTTAATTTGATGTTCATATTCTTTATGAATTGATAGGTGACAACACGTTATAATGCTATTCAACATAAAATAACTACACTACTAATATAACAATGGTAAGTCTAAGTTGATCCCACAGAGAGTGTATGGAAAGTAATTGAAATGAAATTAAATAGTGTTTAGGTTTAGGGGGTTTTGGAAATAAGAAAATAAAATGAAACTAGACTACTAAGAGAAAATTAAAGAAAACATGCAAAAAATGATAAAAGTGGGGAATTCAGTAGGGACTCAGTTCTTTGGTTTGATCTCGCCCTACATCCTAATTAAACATATTTCATTGATTTGTTGTTCTCAAACCTCTCCTAGCAACTATTAATCGTGGGTTGATAACTAACCCGAGTTTTCCCTTAGGTAGTGTTTAATCAAGATGCGATCGTTAATTAAACCTAACTACTAAATAATCTAGGATATGATCTCTAGATTCAATTGGGTAGTAGCATTACAAATTAGGAAAATCAATTAATCAAGGTAATAACCACATCGATGCGTCGGATAACCTAGGTTATGTTATCCCTAATGATTACGAATCATTAGTCGCTATATATGAATAATATAACAATTGTGGATTATATCGAAATTCTAGCAATGTTTTGCAAATAAACAATTTTATGAATGCATTAGAATCATCTTTTCACAATACCTAATGGGTTCATACACAAATAACCAAACAATAATAAGAATATGATTATCCATACACAAAACTCAAATTAATTAACATAGGATAATGTAATCAATTTCTAATGAGAGTAAGAAATAAAAACAATAGTGAAATACACTTAACCCGAGTCATTGGCATCGATGTCACCTCTGAACTGACATCAGTACATCTAACCCTTCATAAGTCTCTCTTAAAAAATGCTTTAGCCCCATTGAAATAACCCCAGTCGAAGTCTCTTCTGTAGTGCCTCCCTTCTTTGTTTGTAACTACTCTCGGCATTGTTATGATTTTATCAATTATTTCTTTGCTCCACTTTATTATTCATCTTAAAAACCCATATAGATTGCATCTGCTACATATGTGTTAATGCATTAAACGCAAACGCAAAAGTAGTTTTCATTTCCCATTCCTAGTTCATCACTGCACTATCATTTTAGCATACTGCTGCTTCCCATTTGCGCTACTATGTCGTTTGCTTCTCTTCTTGTCTTCTCCTACTTGTGTTTTAAGCTGTTAGGTGCTACTGGTGTGTAATGCCTCTCCTATTATTGTTTTGCTTCATCTGCTACTGAAACAACCACGTTGCTTGCTTTCTTATTGCATTCTCTACCTTCCAAATTCATGTTCAACATGGCCTATGCAAAAGCATGCATGACTGTCTAAGTTTTCTTCTTCTTTATTATTATTATTTTCTTGTTTTCTTCTTCTCTTTTAATTTTATTTTTTCTCTATGAAGACAAGTGAAAAATAATCGTGAAAAAATGGCCAAAATATAGAGTTTTCGAATCACTTTAACTTCTTTGTTTCTGAATTATATCTAAAATCACATATGAGTTAAAGTGAGTATCATAAGCAATTTTATGTCAATAATTGCTAAGTGTTATGGAATAATTTCATAATCAACTATGCTCCTATCAATTTCCTCCACACTTATCTTTTGGTTGTCCTTGGGCAAAATATTAAAATTAAGCTCAATGACCCAAAAACATCGACTCATTACTAATGTATTCCAAGAATACATAATCATTAACAAAGATGAATGATTTTCAAAAATCATAGCAAGAAGTCAACATTCCAAGGTTTTACTTGTAATCAATCAACATTCATCATCTTTTAAAACTGAGCAATCTAATGGTAGACTTGAAAAATGTGTTTAATTAAAATATATCCATAGGTATACTTAACACCATTCATGATCATGTCATTCCACAACTTTGCATAACATTGCGTTTCTCCACCACTAATGTTCACATGCAAAATCATGGATCAAAGGACTTTTCAAGGTTGTAATATGGGAAAAGGAAAGGTGAGATGTTTTTAAGTCAAATAGCATAAAAGCCATTAAAGCAAGTGAAACAAAGCTACACTCAATGTGACATCAAGTGCACAAGTTATCACTCATTAAAAACTGGGTATCGTCAGCTATGATGAATGCAACATTTATATTTCACAACCCAATTTAGCAATCACACAAATCACATGAAGCATATACCAATCCGAAGAAATCGCTCATACAATTGATGACAATGCATTGAAACCACAAAAGAGATAACCTTCTAAGTCAACATCTACCTCATATTCAACATACTCTAATATCACATTCATTACAATGAGGATGCATTAATCATAAACAACTTTCAGCACATATGCAATTCCTCCTTGATACATTTATTGGAACTTTTTTTTCAATTTCCCCCTTTTTCTTTTGCTTTTCTCTTCTTTTTTCTTTCTTTTCCTTTCTTTTCTTTTCTCTTATAAAAATTAAAATAAACTACATCAACGTCGGGATTTCAATAATAAGATATAAAATTACATCCTAACATTATAACCAACCAAGTATGCACATTGTGTGGCTAATACATAAAGAAAAGGCAAATAAAGCTTAAGTGAGCTTATTAAAAAGGAGAATCATATAATGGGTAGGCTATTTGGCTAAGGTAATTCAGAAAAGCAAACATTGCCTAATTATATCCATGTTAATTCATATGATAAAAATGTGGTCTTGAATAAAAATTCAAGGGAAAATTAGGATCTACATGTCATGAAGGTCACACATTATCAAAAGACAATGAGACTGATATGAATGTGTCAATCAAATAAGGCTAAAAAACTCATCAGCTTTGTTTATAGTAAAAACAAACAAATTCATAAACACATATATGTAAAAATAAATAACGTGAAAATGTAAAGAAAAGAAATTTACTTCCCTTGGTTGCCTCTGTTGGATCGAAAACATAAGTATACTTGATTTCGCTAAAGCGGTAGATTTCAAAAACTTTTTCCAAAATCAAAACACGGTGGAAACTACATAACCAAATCAACATGTTTTATCCATACATGATACGGTATAAGGAAAATAATTAATATAAGAACAAGATGGAAATTATACTAACTCCTTGCTACATCTTTAACTCCTCGCTTTTGTATCCTCTCTTCGTGTTGTATCCTTGACTAATTTGATCTACCGCTTATTCTCCTTGGACAACTTGGATAACAAGAACCTTTGGTGGAAAGGAGAAGAAATCCTAAAGAGATTTTCCTTAGTTGAAAGAAGCCAAAAATGAGACTCTTCACATTCAAGGTTCGGTTAGGCTATGCAAGAGAGGAGAGAGTGAGCCAAAAATACAACAAACCTCCTCTCATTGTCTCAATTTCAGCTATAGATGAAAGAAAGAAGTGAAGTACATCCAATGTATCACTTCATTCTTTAATCAAACATAAAGAAGCCCATAAATGAGACTCTCTCATTTGCTTAAAATGGCTATATGAAAAGACCAATAACCTAAATGAGACCTTTTTATGAGATGAAAGAAGGGAGAGAGTACATCAAATGCACCTCCTGCTTTTTAAATCAAATGAATGCTAAAAGATTACATTACATGCCATCATTAAAAAATAACCATTAAACCATTTAATGATAAGATCATTACTCCATTTAATGATGATGAAGCATGATAAAAACCATCTTAAATTTATCAATTCAATGCTAAATGTGCAGCTGCACGTTTAGCTATAAAACTGAAATTTGCCCTTCCTTTTTTGTTTAATAACTTTGTGATGGAGGGCCATCAAAACTTGATATTCAAGATGTCCTAGCTATGAGATTTGAAGAAACTTCACAAGAAATGGAACAAGTTTAAGGAGCTGCAAGTGAGTCGAATGAAGTTATAGAGGAAGCAGAAATTGGGCTGAATATGTTTTTACAATTCCAAATCCTTTTGAAGCCATTTGGAGACTTCAAAATATGTGTCGATGGACTTGATGAGCATGAGGTAGAATTCCATGCTTAGTAGAATTTTTAAGACATTTATTTTCATTGACTTTGATCCAGTTTATTACTATTTTTATTTCCTGTTTAATAATGGTCCATATTAGTGTATTTGGTCAGGTTCAAAGACTTTATTTTGGTTTGTTTAAATTATATGTTTTTATGAGACTTTATTACAACTTTTATTTTTGTTTTAATGAGCTGAAACTATAGATTCGGAATATGAGGAGCTGATTCTTGTCGCTGCCTGAAATTTTCCTATTTTAGCTCTCTGTTTTCCTATTTTGAATGGTGAAAATATATATGAAAAAGAGTGAGGTTTTCCCTTAATTTGGCAAGAGATTGTCTTGGTTTTGATTGTTTCTACAAAGAACAATCGTTGGGTTTGTTTGTTTTCCAAAAACATTCAACTTTGTTCATTGTTCCATTTGATTTAATCACTAGAATTCTGTCTGACCAGTTGTACAAGAAAATTCATAACTTTTTGTGTGATTGTTTGATTTAGGTGATTCGAAAGCCATAACATTGTTCACTTATTAAACTAGAAATCTACAGAAGGGTTTTCTACCCACTTTTAACTCCAACCAACTCAAAATTTCTAGCCTTCCAAACCATTGCAAATCAACCGCCCAACCAGACATGTATTCAGAAAAACCAACCTAACTTGACCGTCCCTTATTTGTTTGACCTAAATCTTGACTTTAAATTGTAGTTAACAAATTTTTCTACAGCTTTTCTTGTTTCCTAGAAACCAAATTCCCAGCCAATTAAGCCAAAAATGCCTTCAAATTCCCTATTCCTGTTTTAGCCGATAAAAATCAAATTGCACAAAACTTTTCCAATAACCACCAAACCCTATTCCGATCATTTTTAGGCCATTCCTCCATCATTTTTGGTATCAGATCCACCCTTGGAGACGTGATTTTGACCTCCTACCATGTCAGGTCCGACTCCAGATGACTTGGACAAGCCTTTTGTTAAAATCGAAGAGATCAGTCTCAAGATTGATACGTGTGATGTTGCCCACTTGAGTTTGAGTCTATGATGAATAAAGAGGCTGAATTTGATGCATTAGGAACCTTTGAGGCACCGGGAGACACTTCCCAAGTCAATCAGTCCCAAGATGATGAGTTTGAGGATGAGGTAAGCCAGCTAAACAATTCTGGCCATGATGAATTGAGATTAGGTGGGAATGGCACAAGAGGGAAAGGGAAATGCCTTCATGGTCTAGGCCATATAGGATCTGTTAGGAATGTGTTTCAACCTAGAATTGATAGGAATGACCAAAATGATGATATGTTTAATTTCAAGGTTGATATTCTTGAGTTTTTTTGGTAAATTTGATGCTGATGTTTTCTAAGAGTGGTTGTACACCGTTGAGAGGATCTTTGGATTAAAAGATGTACCTGATGATAAGAAAGTGAAACTTATGGCTGTGAAATTCAAAGGTTATGCTACCTTTTGATGGGATAATTTGCAGAATATGAGAATGAGAGAAGGGGAAAAAAAATCTCTAGTTGGACCCATATGAAGATTGAATTGGAAGAAACTTTTTTGTCCCCTCAACATAGGCAGAAAATGCTTGAGAAAATGTTTTGGTTGAATCAAAATAAGGGGCCAGTTGAAGAATACACAATGAAGTTTAAGCAATTCTTGTTAAAGTGTGGGTTAGAAGAAAGTGAAGAAGTGGTTGTCACAAGGTTTGTGAAGGGACTTGATCAAGATCTACAAGACATGGTGAATCTTTATCCCTACGATTCCTTTGCTGAATTGAAGAAGCTCTCATTTAGATGTGGGACAAGTTTAAACAACCAAAAAGCTAAGAAAAACCCATTTAAGTTGAGCCCCAACTATATCCATAGAACCAACCCGTTCCAACCACCTTTCAAGCCTAAATTCATCCCATCTAAAGCCCGCCCACGAAAAACACCACCACCATAACTGAAGCCAAACAATTCACCTTCACCTTACACCCCAAAAGTTCCCTACACTCCTAGTAATTCTCAAAGTACAAAATCTAAGCTTAGATGTTTCAAATGTCAAGGATATGGTCATTTTCAATCTAAATGTCCAAATAGGAAAATTATGACTTTGCAAGAGATGGAAGAAACTAACAATGCACTTGAATGTGAAGAAGCTGCCCTATTTGGTGATGAAGTGAAAGAAGGGGAAAATGGTAGTGATGAGACAATTGTGGTTCGTGGAGAAGACATAGAGGTAGAAGTGTTAGTGTTTCTTAGAATTATTAATAATGAGAATGGGGGTGAAGATTGGAAGAGAAAATCTCTCTTTCAGGCAAAGTGTGACACCGGTGGTAAGAAGTGTAGTGTAGTGATTGATAGTTGAGCTTATGAGAATGTGGTTTCCAATGAAATGGTGGTCAAGCTTAGCTTGATAATTGAACCCATTCCATATCCTTATAAGCTCACATTGCTTAACAAGAAGTATGAGATAAAAGTTTCCAAGAGATGCCTAGTTCCTTTTGCTATTGGGAAGTAGGAAGATGAAGTATGGTGCCATGTTATCCTAATATCGGTTTGTCATTTGCTTTTGGGCAGGCCTTGGTTATATGATAGGGCTGTTAGTTATCAAGGAATAGCAAATACATATTCCTTGAAGCATGAGGGAAGAAATTCTTGTTGACACTAATGATGCCGGATGTGAAGAAAAGGGTAGAAAATGATGCAGTTTTGATGAGTATTGAAGAGAGTAAGGAAATTGTTGATAAACTACCTTCATTTGCACCATTAGATGTGGAAGATGAAGTTAGGCCAAAACTACCCATTCCTAGATTTGTTTAAGATTTGATTGATTAATTTCCTAGTGTTTTCCCTAATGCGCTTCCAAAGGGGTTGCCACCATTGAGATCTATTCAACATGAGATAAACTTCACTCTAAGGGAAATAGTTCCACACAAACAATCCTATAGGATGAGTCCTAAGGAAGGAGAAGCTTTGCAACCTACTATTGAAGAGTTTTTGGAGAGACAATTCATTAGGCCTTTAACATGTCCATATGTAGTTCCAGCTTATATGGTGCAAAAGAAGAATGGAAAATGGATGATGGTGATAGATTCAAGGGCAGTCAACAAATTTTCAGTCAAGTATAGGTATCCTATTCCTAGACTTGATGACATGCCTGATCATCTTCATAGAGAAACAATCTTTACCCAACTTGATCTTGCCAATGGATTTCATCAAATCTGTGTGAGATAGTGAGATGAGTGGAAAACAACATTCAAAACAAAGGAGGGACTTTATGAGTGGCTAGTCATGCCAATGGTAATGTCAAATTCTCTATCAACTTTCATGAGATTGATGAATGAGGTACTAAAACCTTTCCTTCATAAATTTGTTGAGGTGTACTTTAATGATATTTTAATCTTTTCCAAATCTCTAGATGAATATGTGTTGCATTTGAAAAGAGTCTTTAAAGTCCTAGATAGAGTGTCTTTGTATGTCAATGTTGAAAAATGGCATTTTTGTGATCATTCATTGATTTTCTAGGATTTGTCATTACCATGATGGGATTAGGATGGATTCCTCAAAGGTCCAAACAATTCTAGATTGGCCGGTCCCAACTAGCCTTTTTCAAGTTAGAAGCTTTCATGGTTTTCGTTCATTTTATAGGAGATTCATTAGGAATTTTAGTACTATCACTGCTCCTATAACCGAATGCATGAAAAAATGTGATTTTAAGTGGGCTAATCAAGCCACAGTTGCATTCAACAATTTGAAAATTTTGATCACAAAAGCTCCTATTTTGGCTTTAGCTAACTTTAATGCACCATTTGAACTTGAGTGTGATGCAAGTGGGGTAGGAATAGGGGTTGTTTTAAGCCAAGAGGGTAGACTAATTACATTCTTTAGTGAAAAACTCAATGA
>JAOQMP010052699.1:0-25937 GCA_027563575.1 Erythroxylum pedicellare | reverse complement strand
TTTTTAAATTTGATATCTCTAATTATATTATATTAATTACTTTTGTATAGACATGATATTTAGGTCCTTTTTTATATCAATATTTATTATATAATATTATTATCACTTGTATATTGTGTTTAATTTAGTTCAATTTAATGTAATATTAATAAGTCAAATTTAAATTAATTATGTTTAACTAAGTTTAAATTTTAAGAGATTAATATGAACAGTTTTTTCAAAATAATTTTATTTTAATTTAATATATTAAAAATATAATTTTAAATTTTAAAATTCAAAAAAATAAAAATAAAATTAAAATAACAAAAAATTTATATTTCCTTAAATTAGAAATTAAATCGATATCATTTTTGCAGACTCAATTTCATATTAAGCTCGTTGGTGCTATATTTGAGGAAAAATTCCTAGTGTGATCTGACCGAACCTATTCTCAAGCTTATTTTTGGTAACAGTTTAGTGATCTCTTAAGTTCTTCAATTGACCTTTGCCAATCTAAGAGAATCTCAATAAGCTTTTAATCGAACTCATTTATCATTAAGAAGTTGTATTGAGAGGGTTTTTAGTATTCTTAAGGTTTGATAGAAGATACTAGAGAAAATGATGGTGTTGACTTCTTTTACTCTTTCTAAATTCTTATGAAAATATTTAACTAAGATATACATGTCCTTATAAATTTTTTTAAGTCAGACCCTCATAAGTCATTTAACAAATAAATAGTTAATACTAAACAATTAATTTTATCAAACATCTTTAAATAAACTACTGATATTATCCATTAGTCAAATCAACTATATTAATTCACTAATAGAATCAGTTAATAGCCAATGTAATTCGTTGATTGCCAAACAAGACCTAAGATCTCTTAGCCTTCTTTAATATCTCTTATGGAGCTCGACCTTCATGTCTTTCATTGGCAAGTTCCAAGGTAGAGCATGGAGTGATACAATGGTAGTGGATGCAAGCGGTGACGTAGTGGCAATGGGTGGTCGACAATGGGAGGGAGAACATTGAAAATGGGTAGAGAGGAGAGAGAGACGAAAATGATGTGCGAGTTGTTTTGTTTTGAATTTTGTTTCATTGCAATTTAGCCTCTAAAGATTTAGAAATTTACGATACCAATTGGTATTTGGTTGGTATTTCAAATGTCTGCTAGTACCAGCTAATATTTGGTCGATATTTCAAATATCGGACGGTACTAGACAAAAAATCCAGTAATGACCAGTACAAGATGAAAAATCCAATGTTAACCAGTACTGAAGACACCGAGTTCGTACTATTTTTCGACTGGTACCAGCTAGTACGGTATGAAACTCATATCTTTGCTTAGATCTCTATCTCTTTACATTCTTTCTTTACGAATTTAAAAATTGTCAATTTGATCTCATTTGGTGAGAAATAGAAAATGACATAAATATTCTCTAAAATCAAGTTTGTATGTGTTGTTAACATGTGTTTATATATAGGGATGACAATTTTTGGCCCATAGGCCTAAATTTAGTTGTTTTCAATGCTCGGCCTATGGGTCAGACCTAGATCTAAGTTAATTCAAGACCTAATTATTTTAAGCAAAACAACATTGATTTACTTAAAAGATTAGGTCTCATATAAGTTTGGACCAAGGCAGCTCAAGCCTAAACCCAGTTAAAAAGATTACATTGTTCTATATTTTAATTTTAAAAAATATTTTAAAAAATTGGCAGGGGCTGGCCCATTGCCATCCCTATTTATATAGAAATTAGATGTTCTAATTTAGTCCAACTCAATTTTAATTTGCAGTTCAAAAACTCACTTATGGTTGTAATCTTTTATAAATGCATGCATCAATTTCAAATTAGTAGTTATCTACCCTTTAGTTTGAAGAAAAAATCATAGCCAAAATATAATATAATTGTAGTATCCAAATACAAGAAGTGAGTTGGATAAGAAATTACTTTCTAATTTGAAGACCAACTTTATAAATATAATAAAAATGATTCAAAATAATTAATACTTTATACAAAAACGTATATCTTCTGAAAAAGTAATTGATGAATGAAAATTATCCTTATATTACTGGACTTGATTGTTTCATCACTTTTCGTCATCCTCTTTTCGTTAAAGTCTTTATTAATTCAATGTTTAACCTTGATTATGTACATATCTTACAATTATAATAGCATGAAAAGCTATTTTAACTTCATCATTGTGACGAGGTCCATACATATATAATTTAAGTAATATTGTTCGTTCAAATTTTATTTTTTTTGTAAAATATAAAAATGCATTTTTAACTTTATATGAATCAATTTATGACATGTTTATTATATCAATTATGTGACAAAACAATGTAAAAATGAATGATCTATTCATAGTTTCTTTATGACATTAGGTGAGGCGGCTTAAGTTCGGCCAAAATTTTTTTATTTTAATTTAGTCTAGTCTAAAACTCAATCGTATTTAGTTTGTATGGTCAAAAGATGAGCTTAATCAGTTTTAAGAAAAACTTAAACCTAATCAAGCTTCTCTTAAACTTCAATCAAGCTGAGTTACGTTTGGAAATGTTAACCTGAATCAACTCATTGTATTCTTTATCATCACCACCATAACCCTTCAAAAATCCTAAAAATATAATCTTTTTATTTACATTTCTCCTAAGTTTTCTCACCGAACAAATAGAAACTCAAGAAATAGAAAAGGAAACCATTCTCAACAAATAAAAGGAAATAAAAACTCATTTTTAGCAAACCAAATAAAAACTCAAGAAACAAAGGGAAGTGAGAGTCACAAGGAAGAAATTGGAATAGGAATATTGGTAATGGATCTCCATCCCAAAGAAGGAATCTAGAAAAAAGTTAAAAGTAGCCGCTCCGCCTCCAACGACTATTATAACGACTAAAAAAATCGTTGGAAATCAACCATTTACAATGAGACAAGTGTTCATTTAACACGACCATGTTTCACTTATATGTTATTTACAACACTACATCGTATCTATCTACATCGTTCTTCACAGCTTCCGCTCCTATACAACTATGTTACACTTTGTATTTTATTTACAGAGCTACATCGTATCTATCTTTATCTTCCTCCATCAGCTTCCGCCACTATCAATTACCTTCTCCTCAAGAGCCTTGTCTACAAGGTTCACCTCTGGAAAGCGTTGTTGTATATCATACAAAAATTCCCAACAGGTGTCATTGTCCTTCAAAGAAGACCATTAGACTAATATCGGTCGGTTATGGCAATTCACCAATCGTCGATCCAAGACAGCAATAGGTACAAAAAGCATGGAATACAAAGATAGAGGTAATATTAGTGATGCCACTTCAGAATCAGATACCCTACGTTTCAAAACATGAAAAGTCAGGTGAATTCAGTTGATAGATCAATTATGTATGCCACTGACCTTATTTTTAAGGTGACTTATGTTGTCAGCTAGTAGATCAACTGTGTATGTCACTGACCCTATTCTTTAAAGAATTTTGAAAGGATAATAGAACAAAGCTGATAACATTTATGAAATGTGTTTTTTAACTCTCTATTGATGATATGGTTGTAGCTTCAAACAAATGTAATCTCCTGCTGTAAAAGTTATTTAACTGCTTTTTTTGTTAGTAGTTTGTTTCATTCGAGATGTTATATATTTTCTTATTATTGATAAGACTATGCAGAAAGCAAACAAGGTGATCAAGTTCATCTACAATCAAGCATTGGACTTGAATTTAATGAGAAAAGTGTTCATCAATGGTAGGAATTTATGTTGTTCTGATATTACAAGATTTGTAACAAATTTTTTATCAATTCAATTTATTATAATGAAAAAAGGGTTGAGACATATGTTTATAAGTGATAAGTAGGTTGCATCTCAGCATGCTAGGTTTAATGTTAGATTGTAGGTTTCTATAATTATACTTGAAGATAATAAATTTTGATCTCAATGTCAATTGGTCATTCGAGTTTATGAGACTTTGGTGATGGTATTTCGTCTGACTGATAGTGATGAGAAGACAATAATAATTTTTTTATGA
This sequence comes from Erythroxylum pedicellare, assembly GCA_027563575.1. Classification (NCBI taxonomy): domain Eukaryota; kingdom Viridiplantae; phylum Streptophyta; class Magnoliopsida; order Malpighiales; family Erythroxylaceae; genus Erythroxylum; species Erythroxylum pedicellare. The sequence continues at coordinate 21,930 of JAOQMP010052699.1, read as the reverse complement.
TGTCATTGAGAAGGCAAAAAAAGCAATCAAGGCCAATATAAGAAATATGCCTTCTTTATATATGATACAGGCACTAAGCAGTACCAAGACACCTCAGTAGACGATTCCTTGGACAGAGCAGCACGCACTCACAAGAAACCGTTGTAGCTCAAGGACTTCGTGGTCTCATGAGTAGTACGTATCACAGGAGAATGATTTGTAATGATTAAAAGAATATGTGGTTTATCATAGAAAGTAGAAATCCGTTATGTAATGGAACAACTATAAATAATAGAGGAATGATCTGATACCAATCCCACTGAATTTCCCAGGTATTCAGCCAAAAATGGGCTAGTGTGGTATCGAGAGCGGGTATATATACCCCCTGACTCAGCTTTTCAGCCACTACTCTTAAGTGAATTTCATAATTCACCAATCGGGGGTCATGCCGGTAATCAGCGTACCTTGGCACGTTTGTCTAGCATGTTCTATTGGCCCAAAATGCGGCAGCACGTAAGGGATTATGTTTCCAAATACCAAGTCTGTCAGATGATAAAACCTTTTAACAAAGCACCACAGGGTCTCCTTCAACCCCTACCAATTCCGGGGAAAGTATGGGATTCTATATCCATGGATTTCATCACACATTTGCCTAACTCTAGTGGGAAAACCACTATATTTGTTGGTTGTGGACAGGTTATCTAAACATGCCCATTTCATGGCTTTAGGAGCTCATTTTTCAATGCCAATGGTTGCTGAAGTCTTCACCAAAAAATTATTCGTCTTCATGGGATGCCCACCTGCATGGTCTCTGATCGAGACCCAATTTTTATGAGCACTTTTTGGCAAGAGTTGTTCAAACTCCAAGGTACTACACTTGCTACAAGCAGCGCCTATCATCAGCAAACGGACGGGCAAACTAAAGTGTTGAATCGTTGTCTTGAAGATTATTTGCATTGTTTTACATCAGAACAACCCAAACAGTGGCTGAAATTCTTACATTGGGCTGAGTGGCACTATAATACTTCATGGTATTCCTCTATACAGATGACCCCTTTTGAGGCTGTATTTGGGAGAGCTCCACCTTCTCTTATCGATTATCTCAGTCCTGTCACATCTGTTCATGCTGTGGATACTTTGCTGCAGACACGAACTGATATCCTAACTATGCTTCGGATGAAAAATCAGGTTAACACCAAAAGGACTGACATTTCTTTTTCTGTTGGAGACTGGGTTTTGTTGAAATTACAGTCCTATCGTCAATCGTCTCTAGTGCATCGCAAGAACAAGAAGCTCTCGAAACGGTTCTATGGGCCATACAAGATAGCAGCTCGCATTGGACAGGTAGCTTATAAGTTGGCATTGCCATCTCATGCTCAAATTTATGATGTTTTTCATGTTTCTAACATAAAAAAAGTTTATTGGAGATCCCACTACTGATCAATTTTCTCTCCGAAGTGACTTTAAGAATGTTCATCCAATTTTGACACCTGCGACCATTTTGGGATATCGTAAGATTATGCAACAAGGGCAAGTTTATCCTCAGGTTTTGGTTCAATGGGCACATCAACCTCTAGAGCATGCCACTTGGGAGTCCTTAAAAGACATGCGTCAAGATTATCCAGAACTTGACCTTGAGGACAAGGTGCTTCCTGAAGACTGGACAATTGTTACAGGCACTACGCACTACCAAGACACCTCAGCAGACAATTCCTTGGACAGAGCAGCACACACTCACAAGAAACCGTTGTGGCTCAAGGACTTCGTGGTCTCATGAGTAGATGTATCACAGGAGAATGATTTGTAATGACTAAAAGAATATGCAGTTTATCATAGAAAGTAGAAATCCGTTATGTAATGGAACAACTATAAATAATAGAGGAATGATCTGACAAGGGGTAACAAGAAATTATTCCCCAATCATCTCTACTCTTTCTTCCTCTCCTTTACGCTTATTCTCTTCTTCTCTGACCTCCTTTCTCTATCGTTACTGTTTTATTGCAATAATATATATCTTATCTTGCAATCATCAATAAGAGAAAGGAAAGAAAGCTATACTTTCCGTTGTTTACAGCTAGGGAATTTTTAAATCTTAGTGTCCATTTCAGACTAAGTTTTACAAAGAAAGCTAAAGTTTGTTGGGAAATGTCATTAACTATTACAATAGTTGTTACTTATGAGAAATGCAATATCTCCTAAGCTCACAAATGGAGATGTATAAGAATGTTTTTTGTGACTTGGGATTCTAATTACTATTCGTCAAAGAGGGTATATATTTTTTTCACATCCGGAACGCATTGTTGAATATCATACAAAAATTCCCAAGAAGTGTCATTGTTAATAGCTACACAACGGTCAATTATGGCAATTCACCGATCGTCAATCTAGCACAGTAACAAGTACACGAATTATGGAATATAGGGATGGAGGTAATATTGGTGATACTACTTCAGAATCGATACCCCATTTTTTACTTGCGAAATATGAAAAGTAAGGTAAATTCTACTATCAATTGGTAGATCAACTGTGCAGAGTAAATCTCACATTCAATGAAGTTATTATAGGGAATTGATTCTCCCCTCACCTTCTTAATCAAATAATCATTCACCAACTTATGATCATCTGGAACAAACTTAAATCCAGGTGGAAGCCATATTGTTGCCGAAGATGAAATAGTCACAGAACCCAGAAATTAGTTAACGTTGGTGGCAGAGCAAGACTAACGCAGAAATGAAGGAAGAAGAATAAGAAGGTCAGTGAAAAAATGAGACAAAAGACACAGTCCGAGGTGAATCGGTGGGAAGTAGGGGTCTTCGGGGTTTAAGCCCCTCTTTTACAGGCATGAGACATATCCGTTGGTGGCTCTGTTATGTTTACTCTGAGTTTTTTTTTCTTTTTCGTTAGATGGCAGCGCCAGAAGGCGGAAACTAATGAATGAGTTTACATATTTATAATAGAAGAGCAATACTTCGATTGACCTATTATCGATATTTTTAATTTCTAATTAAAGATATCTACACTAGTTAAGTTTTTCAGCCTGTTTATACCAGCAGGTGTTACTTCGCAAATGCGCAGTGAAAATTAGAAAAGTATAATGCCTAGTTGCCCTTGAAAATTAAATAGTATGTATGTATAAGTTTTGTTATAAATAGTTAAGATATGTAATTGAATATTGTTAAATTTAAAACTTAGAAAGAAAAATCAGAAATGTATGATGCATGATATAATTTTGTAAGGGGAAAGAGGAAAAGATATAACAGGTAAATATTTATATTGGATTAATAAAAGTGGAAAGGAAAAATTGACAATTCAATCAGATGAAGTAAAATTCATTATAATATTTTAATAAAGAATATCGCAACTGCAAAATTTGATATGAATTAAAATAAATCAATGAAAATTTAAAAAGAAAATTTGAACCAAGGTAGAAAACAACCAACAGGTATGTGAATTAGAAATAAATTACTGATTGAGCAAATAAAACGAGTACGAGAGATTAGTAGTACAAGACAGAATACAGGAAAAACACAGTTTAGTAATAGTTATCAATAAATAGCAAAAAAGACTGTGAAACAAAAATAAGAATAATTTGTCTGTGCGTTAGGATTACAATCATCTGAGCACTAAGGATCAACAAATAGCAAAAAAGATAGGGAAACAGTAGCAAAAGGAGTTTGAAAGTGCAATAGGAATTCAAGCATCCGAGATATAATAAATTTTGTAGATTATCTTGTCAATCAGTAATTCTTAGGTTGTAGAATGAAATATCGTCAATGTATAGAATTTGATTAATGAAGTTTTCAATGATGATTGTGAAAGATGCATGTTTCATAGTTGCAATTTCTGTAAGAGTAGGCTTGATGTAACACATCAAAAGTATGTCACGCAGATTTTGCAAGAGAACTAGAGATCTATTTACTAGACTCTTTCGGAAGAATTATATCCCTTTGACTATGTAACTCAGGACCTACAGGATCGGCGACTACGTCGACATCAAGGTTAACGGCATCATGCATAAGGGCATGTCTCACAAGTTCTGCCATAGCTACATTGGTCGCATCTAGAACGTCACCAACCAAGCTATCTGTGTCAAGATCAACAAACAGGTAATTTAGTGTTCACTTTACTTGTTTCAGAATTAGTAAAAAATGTTGACATAAATTGAATTTTGGGTTTTCTATTATGAGTTTTGTGTGTTTTATATATTTTTGAACGCTATATGTTTGATCCTCTATTTGTGTTGCAGGTTTTAAACTTTTTTTTATCTGTGATAACCAATTTAACGTTTAAATAATAATTTATACTTGTCAAATCAAAACAATATCATTTGCATAAATGATTATATATAAACACAAAAGGTAAACTACCTCACACAAACACCCCTTCCTCTTTCACTTTTCAAGCTTACTTAAAGCTAGATGGCCACCAAATTAAACAATATAGGGGGGAACAAAGGGCACCATCTATATCGTCTTTATGTCACATATAACAAATAAAAGATCATTACCCCAGTTTGTTTCTATAATTTTATGTATAGTAAAATTCATCTCTACCTTCCAAAAAGCCATTAAAGATTAGTCCGACATATAGTATTTTTAAAAACCCAAAAAATAATATAAATGTATTCGCTGGCCCGTAATTTCTTCTTCTTCATCAAGGATAAAGCATGCACAATTAAGAACGAACTTGTACAAAAAGAAAATGCGCCTTCTATTTTCAGTTTTTTACATGATAAACAACTTTCATCCGTTTCAGACTACAACATAAGACTTATGAAAATTCTATTTGCAGCAAAATGCACATCTAGCATTGGATCAAACTTTAAATCAGCCTGCTGAAAACCTCCTAGACTAGATTCAGTTACTAACAAAGTGTTAGAGAAGTGCTCTAAAGGCAATTACCTTTAGTGCTTATTGTACAAATCATTTTATGATTAATGAAGAAATTATTTGTTATTTCGATTTTCATACATTTTTGGATTTGATGTTGATTTTAAATTAATTTAATGAAGTCCTTGATACAAAACATAGCATAGAGGAAATCATGATGAGATCATGATAATGAGATTTCTATAATGTGTAATTATGTTAGTATCTAAACTTTCCCTAGTCATAGGATTAATGAGATGGGATATCATTAATCCGGATAGACTAGCACATGTTATACTCCTTGATTAGATCAAGCTGCAGATCTCATAAGCTATAGATATGAGTTGTTTAGAGTTAACATGTGGATGCTTACTAAGGACAGTAAGCACATTGGATTGACCTATTATGAGGCAATCATATAGATATTCTATTCCAGTGTCAATGATAGTATCATCATAGCAATGCTGTAAGTATCCTTTGACTGGAGGTGCTCAAGGATATCTCAGATACTAATCCTGTGCTTTGACTCTATTCATCGGTGCCTTTTAGATGTTACTCATAGGGTAGTGATTAGGTAAAACTTAAGGTATTTAGAGGTAACTGAGTAGCCAATAAAGGATTCACCACTCCTGATAGAAGGAGATGATACCCGTGACTTCTTATTGGGGTCATTACTCAGGAGTCTCTATCTAAAGCAGATATGTGTCATGAAGAGAGTTTTTAATAATACATAGAGGAATGAGATCCTTAGGATAAGGTCTAATATCACTTGGACTAGATGTGACGTAGTCAGTCTAATGGGAGTTGACACTTTGACCATACTTTGAACCAAGTGGGGTATAGATGGTGAAGGGAAAAATTGCACAGCAACATTGCATCTAGAAGGGTTTGTAGTTAAACCACTGACTTTTCGGTTAATTGGGGGTTATGATTTGTTACTAGATACCGCTCTTGACTTACTTCAATTAAGTGTTAATTTAAGTAGCCAACATGACCGGGAACTTAATAGGTCACACATATAGGAGACCTGAAGGATGATTAAAATGGTCTTGAATGGTGATTCAAGATATGAGAGAGTGTTTCAGGATTGTATCGCGATGTGATTGTGGTAGAAAATGTTGGATGGAATGGATTACAAACAAGTGTTGTTAGCTACCAATTTGGTCATTAACTTCCCAAAACTTCCATTAATGCATGTTATTCATGGTCATTAACTTCCCATAACTTCCATTAATGCATGTTATTCATGGTCATTAATTTCCTATAACTTCCATTAATGCATGATATTCATGATCATTAACTTTCTATAATTTTCCATTAGTAATATGGGTTATGGAAGGCTAAATGGTGTAGAAAATATAAATGATTTTCATGCATTTTGTGTAAGAAACAAGTGAAAGAAAGGTTCTTTCTTACACACACACTCTTTTCTCTCTAACTCTCGCAAGAGTTCTTGTCTTTACTAGCACAAAGAAAGAATTATAACCATCTCTTAGTGAGGTTTCATCCTTCTATCTTTGTGTGAACTTTCATTAGAGTCGGTTTACGTTGTCGTTATGGTTTACGACAACCCAACATAGAGAAGATTAAAGAATGAAGGAGATCATAGGGTAGGTAGGTAAACATCTTACATTTCATATTTTTATTTCCTATATCTATATGCATGAGTAGATTTGGTTTTTGAGGTTTTGTTTTATTTTTTGCTGCATATATTTGATATATATTATATATAAGATGCATGACCGGAGCCTTACAGATGGTAGTTCTCCCATCAATCTCTAATGAATATTCTCATCTATAATGTAAGAGGAGTTAATAGTCCTCTTAATAATAGAGCATAAAAGATATTATTTTAAAAAAAATTGTTTGCCTTACTTAAAGTATAGAAAAGGCAAATAACTTGAAGTGGGAACTTAGTTTCTTAGGAAATAAATGGTGCTACATCACTAACCATCCACATCACTACAATGTGAGAATTATAGTTAACTTCAAACCCTTAGAAATATTAGTGATTGAATTATCTTCCTTTAAGAAGATGATCTATTTAAGCTACCAACCAAGTAGCTAGAGCACTACTTTCCTATTTTATTTCTTATATATAACTACCTTAAGCTTATAGAGATCTCCACTTTGAAACAACTTAAGTACAATCAATAGTAATGGTAGTATACCTTGGATGTGAGGTGAAGATTCCACATATATGATTAAGGATGAAGAAGTTGAAGGCTTGTCCATAAGCAAGATTACTAATGGAAATGAATTCTCAAATATCATATCTATAATACGAATTAAAGATTTGAGCTTTTATAACCAATTGTTCATATGGTCTAATAAACAGGTCAGGGTTAGATTCATGAGGAAGAAGCTTGATTGTGTCCTAGTTATCAATATTTTTTGATTACTTTTCCTAATATCATGCATATTTTCAGCCCCCATTATCTTCTAAGCATTCTTTTTTAGAGGTTCAAGGCTTCCATATTAACACTAATCGTAGCTCTCCGTTTAGGTTTTACAACAAAATGCTACAGATTGAAGGATTTCATAAGGCGATGGAAAGAGGAATAAATTATTTTGTTCTAGGTTATAAAACTTATCAATTAATGGTTAAACATAAAAAGAGTAAAGAGGATCCTAAAAATCTGAAGAGGAGAAGATGTCCTAGTATAGAGACACAACTCAGAAATGCAAAAATTTAACTACAATACTACTAAGCTAGTTATACAATTCCCCCAACAACAATAAGAAATGAGTTTTAAAGAGCAAGCTTTATAGGACTACATCCAAGATCTCTCTTGTTATAATTCTTATTTTAAATATAAAAAAACTTGATACAATTGATAAAGGAAGGGGGGAAATGTACTAAGTTCCTCATTAACTCCTTCTTAACACAAAGAAACACCAACAAGGTCACAACCTTAGTTGAAAATAAAAGGAACATTCAAAAATGGGCAGACAGCTTTAAAGGGTATATGTAACATCCCAACATATACCCTGGAAGTATTATACCATGTCTAAGGTGTATTAAAAAGTGAACATAATGAATAAGTACATCTAAGTATAGTAAAAGATATAATGGTACTTAATGTAAAAAATAAGGGTAAATGGATAATTTGTTTGCTTCGGCATGGACATACATAATTAGATGTGGAATATATATAGAAATTTTTTATTGGATTTATGAATGTGATGTGAGGTGAATTGATAAAAGAAGTATTTCATAAGTAAATGGGATTATTTTCAGTTAAATTGGATGTATTTTTATGTTGCTCTTGCATGATAAGACTGAAGTTAGTTGATTTGGGATGTGCACCTTGTTGAATGGATGGGTTTCACTAAATAGATTTTTGGGCCATATCTTGGCTTGTACACCTCTAAATTGGATAATTTCAATTGGAGATTAAACTATGAGACATAGATCTAAAACTTTCATGGCGGAACCAAAATATGGTTCTCCCTCTAAAAGTTTTGAATTCTATTTTGAAGTTATGTTCTGGCTACTATCCCTGTTTTCCAAGAGCCTGTAGGTTTTAGGGTATAACTCCGGATATAATTAACTAAATTGCATGACATGGAAGAATGAAATAAATTAATATTATAGGTCAATGTGGGAATTAAAGGAAGAAGAAGGAGCGATATGCAATTTTCCTAAAGTCAACTCATGAACCAATAAGATTAAAACATGTGTGTCCAATATAATTGTAACACTTAGTCCAATAGAATTGTAAAATATGGTCCAATATAATTTGAACAGATGGTATAATAGAATTTTAACACGTGGTCTAATGGAATTGTAACATATGGTCCAATAAGATTGTGCAATATGGTCCAATGGGATTGAAACATTTGTCTAAAACTAGAAAATTCATGAAAAGGCATATGGAGAGGGGAGATGGAAGACACTTTAATGGCTTAACTTTAGAATTTTTCTCCTCTCCATTTCACCTTCTTCATCCCATCATTTTTCACTTGGTGATTCAAGCAAAGCCAAAGAGAAAGGGAAGGGAAAGCATTAGAAGAACTACTTTGCCAATTTTAGGGTTTGGGGCTTCACTTAGTTAATTTCTGTATTTTTGTACATTTAAATGTATAAAAAGATTCATTTGTATGTGGAACGATTGATAGGATGATACTTTGGTGCTATTTTGGTTATATCTTGTATAGACCTGGTTGAATATGACAAGAGATTATTGTGTAGTGGAATTCTGTCTAGAGTTTGTTGAACCAATACATTGTTCGAGTTATAACTCAACCTATAGACCTCTACCTTGAGTTATTTTAGTTGAATATTAAACCTAAGACATATAAATAAAAATCTCTAGGAGAGTTTCAGACTTAATTCTGACTTTATGATGTTGGAAATTGGGATAGAAAATGGTGACTTGATGTTGTCCCTGCTTTGGAACAGTGTGTGATATTTGGTCTATAGCTCATGTGCTAGAAGTCCAAATTGCCTGATCTTTGGTGTTTTAGAAACTAGAGACACAAATGGAAAAATATCTAGAAGACCATAAAAACTGATTTTGACTTTTTCTAAACAATATTAAGGAACAATTATACTTTGTCATGTGATTTGTTTTTGGACTGATAGTTTGCTTATTTTTAGGCTACTTTAGGGTTTAGCTCAGATTGCATTGTTTTGAATTTATTTTCATTTCTGATTTTTACCGAATCTTACCTAAAACTTTTTAAATGTGTATGAAAATTTTCAAACAGCTAGAAATAAATGAAATAGGACTTACCACATATGAATTGGGAGACTAAACATTAGAATATAAGATTGAGTATAATGCATTTTAAAGAAAATTTACACGTACATAAATGATTTGTATGTATTTACATGTACGTAAATGATTTGTATGCATATTCATTACTCATATACATATGGTATGATTATACAATTCTGATTTTGACACCCTTATAATGGTGATAAGCTATGACTTTCATGTAGGAACATAGATACATATTTATTAATTAAAATGTATATCATATGACTTATCAATAAATGAATTGTGAAATTGGAAAATGACTGAAGGAAACGTTACAGTTCCTACTCTATTGTATTGGTTATGGATAGATGGGCATGCCTATAGGGTTACAGTGAAGCTATTATACTTTCATACCAACGGGGTCCATAGTTTAATATATTCAGGCATCCATAGTTTGATACGTTTGGGTATCCACAGTTTGATACCTTCGGATATCTACAATTCAATAGCTTCAATCATCCATAGTTTGATGTCTTTGGATATCCACAACACCCGTTATCCACACCCATAGAAAATGTACAAGCTTAACATGAAAAGGAAATCTAACAATCATAAATAAAAATACAACATGAAAATAAAAATACTTGGTATTGATGAGAATTTGTATTAGTTGTAATGATGAATTGTAATGACGTGCAATTGTATTAATTGATGATTCATATCAGTGAGTGTTGAATATCAATAATTGGCTTATAAATGCTCATTTTCGGTATATGGATAATATATTATCATACTATATTCCGGTAAGAAACATAAATAATCAGTATATGAATAAGCATTTGCATTTGCATTGATAATTTGTATCATTGAGTGACAAATATCAATGTTTGAGTTTTGAAGGTGAATTTATGGAATGTGAACAAAATATTGAAGCATATTACATTATGTTCTTTTCTTAAGTATGCCATCATTATTTACATAAGCATTGAATATCAATGTTTAGTTCATGAATGTGAATTTATGGTATATGAGTTGTGATATTTCTGAATGTGTGCTTGGCAGATGACTGTTGTGTGTGGTCTTCTAAACTAAATGCTTTCCCTACTAAGCTTTCAAGCTTAGCACGGGTGTTAATCCGTGTAGGTCCAAGTTATAGAAGTGACGTACAGGAAACATTTGCAGGGACCGAGGCCAATAGATAAAAGAAAAAGTACTTTTGGAATGTGTTTTTAGTTACAGATGATTCCACATGTAATGAAGAAAGGAAATTGTATGTTTTATTTTGGATTACCATGTAAATGTACAGATGTATTACAACTATTAAATGATAATGTTAAGCATTGGAGAGTTTTGTAATATGTATATGTATCATTAAATAAAATTGCATACCTTTAATGTGTGCATAAGAATTTGGTTGCTATATGTGTGGATGATTGTAAGTTTCGTATAGGGTGTGTTACATTTTATGATATCAGAGCACGGTTTAGGCAGTTTTAACCAATTAGAGTCTAATAATGTGTGATATGGATTGGTTTTAGTGTTAGCCTAATGTACATGTCCCTATTTTCTTATAAATAGTATAGATGGAAAGACCTCATGAGCTAATGAGGATTCAATTGATAGTGTGGTGGGGAGAGATCAATCAGTTTTGGGTCCTCCTAAGCCTTCAAAGAATGTGTTATAGAATGTTATTAGTAGATCGACTAGCCTATAATATGCATGTGATTACTCTAATGGGCCATAGTGTATATGTGAATAAAGTGTGTAAAGATTGCCTATTTTGGTCCATGGGAAATAGTCTACAGCTGATTTAATAAAGTTACTCGTCTATAAATTTGAATTGAACTTGGGCATGAATTGGTTGTCAAAACACCGAGCTATAGTTGATTGTGGGTTGAAAATAGTTGTGCTTAAAGATTTAAATGGTTTAGAAACAGTGGTGCATGGTATTATGTCTAATCATTTGATTAATGTAAAGTAGCCATCCTAGCAAGACAACTGCCTAGAAAAAGGTTGTGAGACGTATTTGGCTTTAGTACTTGATTCAAAAAGGGAGAATGTGAACTTACGAGATATACCAATAGTAAATGAGTTTCCTAATATGTTCCCAGAAGAGTAACTGGGTTTGCCACCTAAGAAGGAGGTAGAACTATCTGTTGAGATTGTATCTGATATTGCTCCTATTTCAAGGGAACCTTATAGAATGAACCCTACAGAGTTAAAAGAGTTGAAGAGTCACTTACAGTAGTTTTTAGACAAGGTTTTTATTCAACCCACTGTGTCACCATGAAGATACAAGTATGAATTTCCAGGACGAAATTCTTTTTAAAGGGGAGAGAAATGTAACACCCAACATATACCCTGGAAGTATTATAGCATGTCTAGGGTGTATTAATAAGCGAGCATAATGAATTAAGTACATCTAAGGATAGTATGAGATATAATGGTACTTAATGTAAGAGACAAGTGTAAATGGATAATTTGTTCACTTCATCATCAACATACATACTTAAATGTGAATTATGTATAGAATTTTTTGATATGGTTGTTTGGATTTATGAATGTGATGTGAGGGGAATTGATAAGAAAGTATTCCATAAGTAAATGAGATGTTTTTGGTTAAATTGGATGTATTTTTGTGTTACTCTTACATGATAACACCGAAGTTAGTTGATTTGGGATGTATACCTTATTAAATGGATAGGTTCCACTAAATAGATTTATGTTATTTGGAAATTTTCAATTAGAGATTAAATTAGAGACATAGCTCTAAAGCGTTCATGAAGTAAACGAAAATTGATTCTACCTCTAAGAGTTTTGAATTCTGGTTTGAAGTTGAGTTCTGGATAATGTCCTTGTTTTTGAACAATCTGTAGTTTTTGGGGTATAACTCCTGATATAATTAACCAAATCGCATGAAATTTATGCCATTACAAACTTAAGAAATAAGTGAATGAAATAGATTGATAATAGTATAGGCTAATATAGGAATTAAAGGAAGAATAAGGTTCAATAGAATTGTAACACATGGTCTAATAGAATTGTAACACATGGTCCAATATAATTTTAACACATCGTCTAATAGAATTATAACACGTGGTCTAATGGGATTATAACACATGGTCCAATAAGATTGTGACATATGGTCTAATGGGATTGAAGCATGTGTCTAAGTCTAGAAAATTCTTAAAAAGGCATATGGAGAGGGAAGATGGACAACACTTTGTGGCTTAACTTCAGAATTTTTCTCCTCTCCATTTCACCTTCTTCATCCCATCATTTGTCATTTAGTGATTCAAGCAAAGCCAAAGAGGAAGGGAAAGAAAAGCATTAAAAGAATTGCTTTGCCAATTTTAAGGTTTGGAACTTCACTTAGTTAATTTCTATATTTGTGTACATTTGAATGTGTAAAAGGATTCATTTGGATGTGTAATGGTAGATAGGATGATACTTTAGTGCTATTTTGGTGTTATCTTGTACATAATTGGTTGAATATGACAAGAGCTTATCGTGTAGTGGAATTTTGTCTAGGGTTTGATGAACCAATAACATTGTTAGGGTCATAAATCAACCTATAGACCTCTAAATTGAGTGATTTTAGTTGCATACTAAACCTAATACACATAAATAAAAATATTTAGAAGAGACACTGACTTAATTCTAGCTTTATGATGTTTGAAATTAGGATAGAAAATGATGACCTGATGTTGCTCCTTTTTTGAATAGTGTGTGATATTTGGTATGTAGCTTATGTGTTAGAAGTCCAAATGGCCTGATCTTTGGTGTTTTGGAATGTACAGACATCAAAGGAAAAATGTCTAGAAGACCAAAAAACCCCTTTTTGACTTTTTCTATGCAAATATTAAGGCACATCTAGATTTTGTCATGTGCTTTCTTTTGGACTGATAGTTTACTTATTTTTAGACTACTTTGGGGTTTAACTCAAATTGAACTATTTTGAGTTTGTTTTTGTTTCCAATTTTTACCAAATCTTATCTAAACCTTTTTGAATGTGTATGAAACTTTTCAAACATCTAGAAATAAATGAAATAGGACTTACCACATGTGAATTGGGAGACTAAACATTGGACTATAAGATTGAGCATAACTTATTTCAAAGAAAATTTACATGTACATAAATGATTTGCATCCATATTCATTAATCATATGTGTATAGTATGATAATACAAGTCTGATTTTGACACCTTTCTAATGGTGATAAGTTGTGGCTTTCATGTATGAACATAGATACATATGTTATGACTTGAAATGTATATCATATGACTTATTAATATGTTAATTATGAAATTGGAAAATGGATAAAGGAAATGTTATAATGCCTACTCTATTGTCTTGGTGGTGGATAGATCGGCATACCTATTAGGTTACAGTTCAATTGCTATAATTTGATACCACCAGTGTCCACAGTTTGATGCCTTCGGTATCCATAGTTTGATACCTTCAGGTATCCACAATTCAATACCTTTGGGTATCCAAAATTGATATATTTGGATATCCACAACACCCGTTATCCACACCTACAGAAAATTTGTAGGCTTAACATAGAAAGGAAACTTAATAGTCATAAATAAGAAATACAATATGACAACATGAATAATTGGTATTGATAAGCATTTGTATTGGTTGTAATGATGAATTGTAATGATGTGCAATTATATTAATTGATAACTTGTATCAATAAGTGTTGAATATCAATAATTGGCTCATAAATGTTCATTTTCAATATATGGATAATATTTTGAAGCATATTTGCATTATGTACTTTGCTTTATGTACGCCATCATTATTTACATGAGCATTGAATATCAATGTTTGGTTTATGAATGTGAATTTATGGTATATGAGTTGTGATATTTTTGAATGTGTGTTTGGCGGAGACTGTTGTGAGTAGTCATCCAAAATAAGTGCTTTCCCCACTAAGCTTTCAAGCTTAGCACAAATGCTAATACATGTAGGTCCAAGCCATAGGAGTGGGGTATAAGGAACATCTGCAGGGACTAAGGCCAACAGATAGAAAAAAAAGTACTTTTGGAATGTGTTTTTAGTTACAGATGATTGCAGATGTAATGAAGAGAGGAAATTGTATGTTTTCTCTTAGATTACTATGTAAATGTAAAGATGTATTATTGTTGTTACATAATAATGTTAACCACTGGGGAGTTTTGTAATATGTATAAGTATCACATTGAATAGAATTGTATACCTTGAATAGGTGTATAGGAATTTGGTTGCTATGTGTGGATGGTTGTAGGTTCCATATACGGTGTATTACAATATAACATTTAACTATTATAATGAGCTTTTAGGAAAGGAATCTATCTATTCGTAATCATTGTAGGAAAAAGAGAAATATATACATAACAGATTAGATGATGAATCCAAATCAAGGATTATTAAGTTAATCACTCCTAAAGATGTTAGAATAATGGTTTTCAACTTTAACCTAGTAAACACCAAGCCTATATGGATTTAATGCTTGTTTTTTCTAGAAGAATTAGGATATAAAAGGAGGAATAGTTATAGAATGTGTGTTTGATTTTTGTAACAGCTAAAAAATGTTAAGAGCTCAATAAAACATATTTATGTCTTATCCTTAATAACGATAATCCCTCTTCTCCATAGGATTATAGGCCAAGAGACTAAAGAGCATTTTTAAACTTATCATTAATGATTATCATGGGCTTTTACTGAAGGAAAGAGAATGGGGGATAATCTATTGTTAGCTCAAGATCTCCATACTGACTATCCTATTAACCTTAGTATAGATAGTTGCTCAATACAAGTGGATCAATACAAGGCATTTGACTCATTAGATTGGGGATTTCTTGTAAAATGCCTAAAAGCTTTCAATTTTCTAAATTATTTATATCCTATATCAGAGTATGTAGTACATCCACTTTATTTTTTATCTTGGTTAATGGTGAGCCAACTCCAATTTTCAAAGGGAAAATGTATTAGGTAGGAAGATCCTTTATCTGCCTACCTTTTCACAAATTCATTGGAAATACTTTTTAGAATAACTTAAAAAAACATTTTCAACTTAAACAGATATCACTATAAGTGTAAAGAATCAAAACTCTTTTGCTTAACCTATGTAGATGATCTGCTTTTCTTTTATAGAAAATGCCTTTATTCTATAAGAGTCATTATGAACCTAATGAATTTGTTTTCAAGAATGTCTAGATTAAGGATCAACTTAGCCAAAAATTGTTTAATGGTACTAGCTGGAGGAATTACGAACCTTATACTGCAATAAATCTTAGGAATGCAATTTTAAGAGCTACCCGTACATACTTAGGATTACCCATCTTTTAAAAAAACTAAGTACAGAGATTGTTTAGAGATCATACACAATACTAAAATAATGGTGGAAACTTGGCAAAAGATCCCTATCATTTGCAATTGATAAAAATATTTGCTTAGTAACATATAAATAATTGATACCTCCTAAAAGGCTCATCAACGAGTTAGAGAGAATTCTCAAAAGATACCTATGAATTGGAGATATTGACAGGATATATGGGGCCAAAGTTAGTTGGGTTAAAGTTTGTTCTCCTACGTAGGACGGTGGTCTAGAGATGGTGTCAATAAAGTTAGAAATCAAATGCTTATGGCTAAATGGATATGGAGGCTTATGTATGACAAGGAAGTTATTTGGGTCAAATAGTTGACACATATTACCTAACAAACAAGAGCTTTTAGAACTTGAAGGAAAAGAAGGAGCATTCATCGCCTTGGATAGAAATATTGAGATTGAGGGGTAACATCTATCCTCATATAAGAGTATAAGTGGGGAATAGGTAAGGAATCTGGTTATAGTATCATAATTGGCGTCAAATCAACCCTTTATATCGGAGAGTTGAGCTGGACTCTCTGAGAGCAAAATCAACCTCTCTTCAAGAGTGGAGTTCATTATTTAAGACCATAATTGGAATTATACTAAAAGAGGAATGAGTTTTCTATATGAAAAACTTCCTACATATTTCCCTAATCTTGAGGCTTCTAATTATCACGTCTAGATGTTAATCCAACTAGTAAATTCTCTAATGCTTTGTAATTGGAAAAAAATAAAAGATAGTTTTCGTAAGGCTAGCTGGGGAAACCTATTATGGCATAAATAATTAGTGCCCAAGGCATTTGTAATATGTTAGCTTGATATCATAGGGAGGTTGTGGACCAAACACAAATACCAAAAAGGTCCAAAACTCCTTTATGTTCTATGCAAATTAGAGGCTAAATTAATTCAACATTTATTCTTCAGGTTTTTATACTCACTCACAATATCATCCAGAATTCAACACAGGCTAAGCTATTACTGTAATGAAGTACGTTAGAGTTAAATTGTGGATTAGGTGAGCAGATTGTACACCAAAACAAGAACTAACTCTTATTCTCATTCAAATAGCTTTCTCATATTGCATTTACATACTATAGAGGTAAGGTAATTATCGAATGCAAAGACAAACAAAAACAAACAAAAATGTCATAGCCAACATATTAATATACTAGATCAAAAAAAGTCTTAATGGAAAATAAAAGCAATCTTAACATTTTAGATAGTGCAAGAAGGAATTGGTATATCAATTAGCAACTATAAGCATTCGAACTAGAATGGATTCAATTTGATAATGTGAATAAGAGAAAAGGGGAAAGGTGGAGGATACATATGAGTAATATGAAAATATATGATATGTAATTGGCCACTCTATTGAGATTCCCTCATCTGACAGATATTCCTAAACTTATTATGGTGGCAAAGGCTAAGGGTTAATCTTTCTACTCTCAAGCAAAAGGGGACGTAGTGGAACCACACAAAGAAGACAATGATACGTCAATAAGAAACAAAGGTCATACAATAGATACCTCAATAGGAAACAAAGGCGATACAATAGGGCCCAATTTGGGATTAATAGATTATCTCATCAATGACATCATTTGTGCATTAAAATAAGGATAATTTTATTATTTCTTGCTAATTCCTTCAGGTTATGCCTTATTATTCTGAGTTAATATGACATCCTTATAAGGCATTTTTATCTATCTATTTGGAAATACAAATTTTTAATTTCCAAAAAACAAACCAATTGAATTTAAATTAGGTGAATAATAAATTTGTCAATCACATCTTATGTGACTCCTAGATCTATTAGGTGATAACTCTTGGGCAAAATATGTCTTATATACTATACCTAACCTTGCATATAAATTCATAAGATCATGAATTTACTTATATAAATTACATAAATTTAGTTAAGCAGGATCCATTAATTTAAGTAAAGTATATTTGAGTTAAAGGAATCTTGAGTTTGCTCAATAAGCATTATAATAAATAGAACTATGGTTTTATTAATAAATAATAGAGGGAACTATCACATTTTAAATGTATACTTAATATTTAATTTAGTGATTTTAAAATTTTAAAAATTTAGATTTCATCAAAATTAATTAATCTCATAAAGCTAATTATATCTATCATAATTAAAAATGAAAGAAAATTCTTTAAAACCTTTGTTTGATTTTGTTGGTTTGAAAAATAATTAAATGTAATAATTTATTTATTGAAAATGAAACTAAATTCTAAAACTATTTCTAATAAAATTAAGCCTTTTGAAAACATTTTTCTATATTTATTAGGAATTTAAACTACTTTGAGGGAGATGGAGAGTAGAAGGGTAGTAGCGTCAAAAAGCCTATGTAAAAAGTGTCTTACTTAGCTAGTTAAGCTTTTTAATATGATCCTCAAGTCCGCCAAAATATCAGATGAGTAAAGACTTAGTATGCTAATTCCTCTATACAAGAACAAAAGGGGCATTCAAAGTTGTAACAACTATAGAGACATCAAACTATTTATTTAAACCATGAAGTTATGGGAGAACGTGATTAAGAAGAGAGTGAGAAAGGATGCACCTGTCTTAGAGAACCAATTTGGTTTCAAGCCAAGAAGGTCCACGCCATAAGGTTTACATCTCCATAAAAGATTAATAAAATATTACAGGGAAGACAACGTAACCTACATATAGTTTTTATTGACTTAAAGAAGACTTATGACAAGGTACCTAGGGATATCATGTGGAAGAGTTCCTATGATCTGTACACAGGTTATTATGGATATTTATAAAGGTGCAAAGACTAGAGGAAGGATGATAAAAGGAGATATAGAGTATTTTCTATCGATATCGGGCTAGACCAAGTCTCCTCATTGAGTCTTTTTCTATTTGCAGTAGTGATGTGTAAGTTTACTAAAAATATCCAAAGGTTTGTGCCTTGATGTATATTGCTAATGACATTGTTTTAGTGGATGAGATAAAAGAGGATGTTAATGTCAAGCTAGAACTTTACGGAGATATGCTAAAGTCAAAGGGTTTTAAATTGAGCAAGACTAAGATTAAGTACTTAAAGTGTAACTTTTCGAGTCATATGGTGGCTTCCAATGTGGAGTTAAAGATTATTTTAGAAATTATACCACATAAAGAGTGTTTTAAGTATTTAGGATCTATCATCTAAAGTAATAGGGACATTGATGAAGACATAGTTCACTCTATCAAATTAGGGTAGCTTAAATGGAGGAGTGCATCAGGATTTTTATATGACAAGAAGATATCACTCAAGTTCAAAGGTAAATTATATTGTTTAGTGATTAGGTTGATCATGCTCCATAAGATAAGTGTGGGCCCATCAAACAAGTACATAGTTATAAGCTAACGGTGGTAGAGATAAGGATGCCCAATTAGATGTGCAACCTTAGTAGAAGAGATAAGGTTAAGAATATGATGGTAAAATACAAATTAAGGGTGACTAATATTGATGAAAAATTAAAAGAGTCAAGGCTTAGGTAGTTCAAACATGCTAAGATAAGGCATCTTAATGCTCTATTGAGAAGATGCGACTCTAAGATGAAAAGAGGAAGGTTTAAAAAGAACTAGGGGAAGATGACTAAGAATGATATGGCTCTGTTGGAGCTTAACGAGGATGTGACCTCAATAAGAAACTTTGGCGTGCTATATGTATAAAGGATGTCACATAGAGAGGTCTTTTTCTTTCTCATAGTTCTTTTAAACATTTTTTTTCGAGTCTTATGTCTTGCATTTAGCCTAAACATTTAATTTGCAATCCTTCCCTCTTAGTTATTTAGCCTTAACATTTCCTTACCTAACCTAGACTTTTTCTTACAATCGTTTGTTTGTTTTATTTATTTATTTGTCTTCTTTCTTATGTGTATTTATTTACTTAATTTATCTTTTATTTTTATTCTTTACCTTGTTTATATTTATTGTATTACTTATTTTAATATTTTTATTTATACATATTTATATATTTTTATTTTTATTTATTATTATCCTAATTATTTTATTACTTTTATTATTTTAATATGTATCTTTTATTATTCTTTATTGCTATTTCTATTTTATATTTTATATTATTTATTTATTATATTTTTTACATATATTTTTCTTCTTTTCTTCTTTCTATGGACTTAATAGAAACAACCTCTCTATTAGTTAGGGGTAATGTTGCATATTTCTAGACCTATCCAGACCCTACGTCTCAGGGGCACTTTTATTGAGATGTTGTTGTTGTTTTTTTATTAGGAATTTCAACTAATTTAATTAAAAGAAAGACTTAAAATAAATATAAATAAAAGGGAGATTGTTTGGTGTATGCAATAAAGTAAGTGTAGACATCACACCTAGTGTTGATTAACACATGCAAAAGTATTTAACTATTAGACATTGATCATCCCATGGGGTGTATGTCTTTTCATAGGTTAGGGTTTTTCTTCTCCGTTCTATCACTCCTCTATTTCTACTCTTACCATTGTTGCTTGCTTCACCTCTAACCTAGGTGTTTGATTCCCTCATCGCACATAAGCCTCCTAGGTTTGCCTCTACCTTCTTGGGCATTCTTCGCCCTTACTAGTGGTGACTATCATGGACAAGCATCTTCACCAACGACAATAATCACCATTGGCGAAATCACCATCACTAGCATAAGGTTGATGATGGTGTTGGGATGAGGCTTCTTAACCTCTCCCACCACTAATTAAAATAAAGCAACAAATCATAGTCTCCAAAAAACATCAAAATGTATAAATG
Source organism: Erythroxylum pedicellare (assembly GCA_027563575.1). Classification (NCBI taxonomy): domain Eukaryota; kingdom Viridiplantae; phylum Streptophyta; class Magnoliopsida; order Malpighiales; family Erythroxylaceae; genus Erythroxylum; species Erythroxylum pedicellare. Next base: position 1,263 of record JAOQMP010052699.1, on the reverse strand, counting down.
ACATAATGAAATATTCTTCCTAATTACTTTAGAGTAATAAATCATTTATTAACTTGCTCAACTATCTACATATGATTCATATTATATTAAAGTACTATGTACTGAGTTACTCATAATAGAATAGATTATAAATAGTATAAACATATAATAATTCTCACATGAGATACTTTACTTATATCATGTCTAAAGGTCAATTATATAACTATCATAATAAAAAGAAACTATAAACATATAAGTACTATATTATTATCTTCATAATTCAGTTTACTTACTTTCTATTGTTTACCCACACATTTTTAAGTTTTTTTAACTTTAATTAACTTGATCAATTACTTTTCTAGTAAGAAAGAAACATAACGTGTATCAATTTTACTATTCTATTAGTTCTCATCTTGATGAAATTATAACTAAGAACAATTTAAAAGTCATATATAAATTCAAATAAATTCTTGTAATTATTATTTCATCGTAATCTTAATCATAGAGTAATTATTTGAAAGACTTTATCTTTAATAGGGGTGTTAGGCCCGACCTGGCCAAAAAAATTTATGGGGGCCTCAGTCGACCCCATCTTTTAATATATTTTTTAAAATTTTTATATATTTATTTAAAGAGAATTTAAAAAAGTTGTAGTTGTATTTTTTAAACTTCTTAAATTATATATATTTATTTAAAATATGTAGCAATGATAATGTTGTCATAATTATTCCCTACAAATAAGAGAATTTAATTTTAATTTTGTAATTTTAGTATAACAATTAATCATCATGTAATTGTAAAAATGTTATTATTTAAGTACAATGAATTTATTTCAAATATTATTTTTAAGTGTTTAATAAATTATTATATTTCTTTTTAATATGATTTAAAAAAATAAGTTTATTAAGTTTATAATATAATATTTTCAAATTTTAATGTTTTTATAAATTATGTACAAAACTCTTAATTGATGTAGTTATTGTTGATTTTTTTTACTTGTATAGTTGTATAAATATTATTGTCTTTTCATATAATATCTATTATTAAATAATCATTGCAAATGTTATATTTTTATTACACATATTAAAAGAAATTAATTAATGTCATGATTAATCTTAATGCATTTAAACTTTTTATTTTATTTGTATATTTACATGATATATATACATTATGCATATATGGTATTTATATTAATCCTAAAATGAATTAATCACTTTATTAATCCTAATGTATCAATTCCAAAACAATATATAAATGATTAAGTTATAAAAACAAATATGTTTT